>VZTO01005247.1:69713-120724 GCA_013400615.1 Syrrhaptes paradoxus | reverse complement strand
TGAGGGTGACAGAGCACTGGAACAGGCTGCCCAGAGAGGTTGTGGAGTCTCCTTCTCTGGAGACATTCAAAACCCGCCTGGATGCGTTCCTGTGCGATCTGATCTAGGTGTTCCTGCTCCGGCAGGGGGATTGGACTAGATGATCTTTCGAGGTCCCTTCCAATCCCTAACATTCTGTGATTCTGTGATTCTGTGATTCCTAGATGTCTACCAGCAGCTTTTTTTGTGAGACTACTTTGCAGAAAGATTCAAGACCAGCGCAAAAATAAATGAATCATTCCTGAGCTTTGTGTTTGAAGTTCTCTTTCTGCATTTGAGTTATTAATCAAAGTATTTGGACAACCACTGCGTTTTTTTCTTAGATGGATAATTACAGCAGTATAGCTGCAAGATTATACGTCGTACTGGTGGCCAAAATCTGAAGTTCTTCCAGTTTTTATACCGTATTTGCTTTTCTGCATAGTGGAGAACTCTGCACTTACCTCCCACTTCCTGATTTCCTCTGCTATTTCCGAACTTTCATGTGGCAGTTCTATTAAATTTCTAGCCAAGGAATACACTGTAGGTCTTGCTGTACAGCCAGACAGTGCTTTTACTTAAATAATTGCTGGAAGTCTTATTTGGAGAATAGAGACATTTCTAATTAATACAGACTTTTGCCCAAAAACTGTTCACATGCACAAGATTTTGGCAGGTAAAATACTAGAATTCAGTACTGTGATACTAAACTTCTGAAATATTAACTCCTGCTTTTTTTTTTCTGACACTCTTGTGTTGGTACCTCCTCTTCTAGAATTATCATCTCTGAATGCCCTCTCACTCAAATTAACATTTGTTACGAGCATAAATGTGACTATATACACAAGCTGTTGACTGAAAAATGCGTCTTGTTTACCTCCTCAGCACCTTCTCTGTCTTCATTTCAACAAAGTTCAGTCCCGCTAAATTTGTAAAATCCTGATTTTGTTAATAGATACTTTCTAAATTACTAATAATTTTCAATAAAAAAATTAGTTCCTACATTTTTTTGTTCAATATGTAAGTTATAGTGTGCCCACTAGATGACACTGTAGACAATCAGAAAGACAGTAATGGATGAAACTCCACTACTGTTTCTTTACTGTTTCAGATTAATAATGTACTTGGTCTTTTCTGTCAAAGCACTATGTCTGTTAGCTGGGAAATGCTGCTTTCCCTTCACTGGCTACCAGCTGATGCAGCTTTTAAATGCTCTTTTATCACTCTTGAGGTACTTGTCAGGATTTGACTTCTTAGAGTCAAGTGCTTATAAATTTTGCCTATTCTATTATTTCTGTAAGTGCAGGAATAATTGCGTATTTTTCCAGAGCAGAGATAATTTCAGTACATAAATCCAAACTAGATATCCATAATTTTAACATGAAAACTGAAAGTATAGGTTTAAAAAGAAAAAGTAGAAGGAAACATACTCTTTTTTTAATCTATGAAAAAATAGGAAGAGTAATAGTTTGCATTTGGCTAAAAATGTGAGAAAACATGGATTGTATGTCTACTTATATTTGTGTAATGTTTAACTGTCATGCCGAAATTTACCAGTGTAAAATCTTTACTAGAGTAAGAGGTACATGGGAGAAAGAAATTTCATTTTTATTTGTGTTTCTATATGTAAAACTGGACAATCCCATGTTTTATGAATAAGTGCAGTGTTTTTTCTTGATGTTTAATAAGAGATTGCAATAATCTTGTCCAAGATTATATCATCTGTTTATTGTTAACAGATTTCTGTTCAGTTGTGGGGTTTGTCTGCTGTATTTTTTGTTCTGTGTTTGGTTATGTTATTTTTACATTGGACTGGTTACAGTGTCAGGTTCTGTGGAGGATGGGAGAGTTTTATGCTGGCATCTATATATCCAGAAAAATAAGAATGATGGCTGGAGATACCAATATGCAATTCAGGACTAACTGCAGACATAAGCAAAGTAGGGAAGTTGTCCAGGTCAGCAGACCTTGGGGGATGGTGAAAACAGTGATCCTGCTGCTCATTTTCTTTGTGTCAGCTGCGTGCAAAGCCAGAGAAGCCATGACAAGCTGTTGTTGCTGTCAGAGGCAAAGTTGCTGTGAAGGCTTGAAGGCTAGCATCACTGCTGAGAATGGCTGTCAGCTACTGGGAAAGTCTTGAGCCAGCTCCATCTGCAAATTTCTGTACATCAGTTATTCACAGGTTTCTTTCTGCAGCCTCTTCCATTGAAGCTGAAGTGAGATTTTTCTTGAAGCAATTCAGTGAGTTAGAGCTGGCTCATAAAATCAGATCTAGAGCCTGAACAAATTATTAAATACTTCCTGTTCCCCACTGTTCCTGTCCTCTTTTTGAAGAGGCACACTGTCTTGCTTGGTTTGGCAAGGCTTCCTTCGCATTGCATCTGTCTGAAGTTCCAGATCCCCCTAGCATTTTTCTATACTCCTTGTAATCCTATCCCTATTTCCAGTAAAAATACTGTAATGTGAAACTGTTTTGTTTCTTACATAAGAAAAAGTGCATCCTGTTAATGACAGATGCTTTTCAAAAGAGTGAGTAATTCCACAATTTAATCTTGTCAAACATTTTTTAATTAAACTGATTAAAAGTATTATGGCAGTAATGTTGCATGTATGTTTAACAAAGGAAAATGGTGAACATGCAATGGTATGAGTTACCTTTAGCAACAGACAAACTGTTTTAAGAGAAATTTTAGAGAAACTACTTATCCGCCATGGCATCCATAAAAGCTAATTTGCTAGAGATTAAAGAGCGCAGAAGATTAAGCAGAGATTGCTTAGTCAAAAAATGAATTGCTTCCTATTTTTTGATCCTTGAATCCTTCTAAAATGAAGTAGTGAAGCTATGTTAGAATGTTTAAATCTGTTACGGTAAACTCAAGACCTATATTCCTTTATCTGCTCAAGCAGATAAAATCTACTAAAAGTCTCTAGGCCATCTTTCAGTTCCTGCAAAACATCTAGAGAGTACACAGCTGAGTGACAAGATATCAAACTGTCTGTTCACCATCCTTAATACAATTCCTTTTCATTTCCCAGTGAAACAAATACAAGGGTTTTTAAATGGTGATTACATGACCATATGAACTGCTGGGAAAGGCATGAAGGGCCAAGAGCCCATATCCTGTGAAGACAGGTTGAGGACCAGAACTTGTTAGTGTAGTGAAGAGAACGCTAATACTTGCCCAAAAATATCTGAAGAGTTGTAAGTATGCCATGGAGCTGACTTTTTCTACGTAAGCAATATAACAAATTGTGGCTTGGGAAGTTCAGGTTGTATATTAGGAAACATTTTTCCCTTAGGTGTTAGTTTAGCAGTGGGACAGAGAAACCAGAGAGGTATTGAAATCTTCATCTGTAGAGGCTTTCAAGACTTGCCAAGACAAAGCCGTGACTGACCTGCTTCTGTCTTTTCTGTAGTCCTGCTTGAATGAAAAACTGAATTAGAGGAACTCTAGAGATGCCTTACAGACGACATTTCAGAGTCAATACTCGGCTGTTGTTTCAGTGGTCTTTCAGTGGAAGATGTGTGACAGTCACTGTGAGCACTTAGAGCTGTTTACATGTAAACAAATTAAATGTGGGGTTGTTGCTCGTTCGTGTTGTATGGTGTCTTGCCCCACGGTGGACGGTCGAGAGAGGTTTTTTATGATTCCCCAAAAAGGAGCACCAACTCAGTGGAGTCAGATGATGACTCAAGGAACAATTGAACACAATTTAATTTATCTTAGCAACTGAAAAAAAATCGGTAATCGACTTCTCAGAGTCAAGCACCAAAGTATACTTACCAGTTATCACCAAACATCACTTGTCAGTTAAGCAAGCACTGAATAACATTCAATCATTGAGGGCAAAATTCAGACAGAAGACAGGCAAGAAAGAGTTGAACAGTAAGAAAGAGAGGTAGAAAGGCAGAGATAGAGGGACAGATACAAACACAGGGACATACAAAGTATCTCCAGTCCCTCATTCCAGCATGTGTCTTCTCCTCAGGCAGAAGTCTTCATTTCAGGCAGAAACTCCAGGCAGAAACTTCTTGCATGAGGTGGTGACAGGTTGATAGGGAGTAGCTCATTGGGCTTCACCTTTTATACAGTTCTAGGACAACACCTCAGGGTGAGGCCCTGCATACAGGTCACCTTCTGGGTTGACCTTTGGAGTGCACAATAGACCTGCATCCAGGTTAGCTTCATGGGGGTGTGGGGGAGAGAAGGAGCTGGTTTTCCACCGACTCCAACCCTCAGCACCCATGCCTCACCTCAACAGGTATGCCCATCACTCAAAATGTTAATAACTTGCTAATACTAGTTCACGAAAGAGCTTGTCTTCTAACATGCTCTGTCCGAGCTGTTCGTAGATACGGTGGCCCTCTTTAGAAATGTTGTAAGTGCTCTGACCAAATGTTTTGTGGTGGAGCCTCTTCTTTAGAAAATGTTCTGCCCATTGTTTTAGACATAAACATGGATAAACAACATCATCTGGAGGGGATGGGTAGGGGTCCAGTCCGTGACATATGGCGCCTAATGGTATCAGCAGTGCAACAACATCCCTGCTGATGTGTATGTATGTAATCGTGCTCTCTATGTTCTCTTAGGTTATAGCGGTAACTGCTGTCATCTAATTGTAGTGGTTTTACTACTAGAAGACCTAGCCCACTTCCTGGAGGCCAACCAGGTAGCCAGATCCTGAATGGGTATTGAGTAGGAGCAGTATTACTGTTATATGAAGAGTCTGACTTTGGATCTAAACTGTAAATTACTGTTTCTAATTTTATAATGAGTGGTTTCTGGTGAAATAAAGGCAAAATTCCTCTCCAAATATAGCATTCCAGTGTCTTAGTGCAGAGAACGTAGAAGGTTGCCTCTTGGGAAGAGGTGCTTAGAAATGGAAGAGCATATGATGACACTTTCCTACTGCTTTCCTGACAGCAGGGTCTTGACTTAAGCCTAATGATAAGCAAAGGAGGAGCTTTGCAGAAATACATGCATATTTATAGTTAGAATTGCTGAATCCAGCTTCTTTACATGTTAATAACATAATAAGTTAATTCTCTTAATGTTCATCTTCAGAGCTTGTGTTGGATGTTTCTCAGCTACCCCCATATAAGTTGACTGTACTTGCTCTTCATTATAACTATGACAAGTTCAGCAGTGACAAATAATAAAAATAATAAAAACAGCCCTGAAATTCAAAATACAGATTGCAGTGTTTTCCTAGGAAGTCCATCACTTTCCATTAGTATTGAAGCTGTAACATTTCATCCCTGTGCTTCTTTTGTTTTGTCTTTGCCTTCTTTTAAACTTCCTGACTTCTCTTTGTTGAAACAGAAACTATGAAAAGCAAATGGTTTGATTCAATATGTGGGATATTTTCAAAAGGAGAAGCCAGCCATTGTTTTTCATAATGGTACATATTAATTTCAAGTTTACAGTGCTGGCTTTTGGGGCAGTTGTTAAGAACTGCAGAGAGTTTAGTAGGTATTTAATGAGATCATGTCCATCTTTCTCTTAAGGACAGGGAAAGGGAAAAAGCCATTTCCCATAGCTCAAGCAATTGGTAAGCATTTTTATTTACCTGCTCAGGAAGGGCTCAGTTACAGAAAAGCCATTCACCTGAAGGTGGGAGTTGGAGGGAACAGAAGAGATAAAACTGTTAGGTTTTATTAAGTTACGACTATAGACTGAGAGAAAATACAGCTATGGTCAATATACAGTGAGTGTCTTCTCTTCAGGTCATGTTAAGTAATTTGTTTTCTTACACTTTGATAGTATTGTCCATACTGTAAGTGCAGCTTGTGGCACTAAGAAGAGGCAGGAAAAAAATAGTGAAAACACCCAACCTGAGTGTGAAGTTAGGTTGTCTGCTTACTAGGTTTTTTTTCCCTCTTGAAAAGTGCCCTTGGCATTTCAACTGTGATGTTATTATTAGGTCTATGAATAATAAAGTGATAAAAGAATTGGGATAAAAACCAAAACAAAACAAAAGCCAGAGTTAACAAGGATTTTGGATTTCCTCGGTTTAACCTTTAGATGGCAAAATTATGATGTTTATGTGACATGTCACTACGATAACAGCCCTGTAGTTTATGATGCTGTCAGATACAACTGACATTTTTCACTAAGAGGATTGCTGTGGACAATACAAATGCTAAAATAAGCAAGGTCTGTAGGAAGAGGCAATAATTTTATTAGCCCAGCTGATAAACCTGGAGAAAATACACAAGCTCATGGACAGTTCCCTCATGCTATCATTGCACCTAAGATTAAGGTTGTTTTCCAATGAAATAGCATTGACCATAGCAGTCATTTAGTAATACGTACATAACATTATGTATGTCATGCAATGAAGTGAAAAATAATTTTCTTAATTAATATCCTTGCGAGGCACTGAATTCCTGGAATTGACTGATCTGTCCTAAAGTTCTAGCAGTACCATCTTATTACATAAGTCTTTTGTGAAGGCATATTTGTCTGTGGAGCATTGCAATGTAGCATACATTCAGAGAACATAACCAGTGATATCCTAAGTCTTTTTTTCACGCTTCCGTTGTAAGGGCAGAACATAGCATTGTGTGGTCTTTTCCCTGAGAAGGATCATGGAAATTCATAGTCTTGTCAATTGTGGATCTTAAGGAGAGTGACCTTTTTCTTAACTGATTTGGACAGCTTGTCATTATTTGCCAGCTCCTTAGAAAATGTGTGTGCAGCCTTCCTGATGTCTTAATCCCTGCTGTTTACTTCATTCTGCAGATGTCGGTGTAGTAAGGGGTGTTCTGTAGTAATATACACTCTGAAATAATCATAAAATCATAGAATGATTTGGGTTGGAAGGGACCTTAAAGATCACCTAGTTCCAACCCCCCTGCCATGGGCAGGGACACCCTCCACTAGACCAGGTTGCTCAAAGCCTCATCCAGCCTGGCCTTGAACACCTCAAGGGATGGGGCATCCACAGCTTCTCTGGGCAACCTGTTCCAGTGCCTCACCACCCTCACAGGAAAATATTTCTTCCTAATATCTAATCTAAACCTACTCTCTTTCAGCTTAAAACTGTTACCACTCATCCTGTCACTGCAATCCCTGATGAAGAGTCCCTCCCCATCTCTCCTGTAGGCCCTCTTTAGGTACTGGAAGGCTGCTATAAGGTCTCCTCGGAGTCTTCTCTTCTCCAGGCTGAACACCCCAACTTTCTCAGCCTGTCCTTGTATGGGAGGTGCTCCAGCCCTCTGATCCGGTCTATGTCCTTCTTATGTTGAGGGCCCCAGAACTGGATGCAGTACTCCATGTGGAGTCTCACAAGAGCAGAGTACAGTGAGACGATCATCTCCCTCGATCTGCTGGTCATGCTTTTCTTGATGTAGCCCAGTATCTCGTTGGCTTTCTGGGCCTATAGAAACTTTTCTTGTGGCCCTTGATGTCCCTGGCCATATTGAATTCCATCAGGGCTTTAGCTTTTCTAGCTTGATCCCTGTCTGCTCATACAGTTTCTCAGTGTTCCTCCCAGGCTACCTGTCCTTGCTTCAGTCCTCTGTAGGCTTCCTTTTTGTCTGAGTTTGTCCAGGAGCTCCTTGTTCATCCATGCAGGCCTCCTGGCATTTTTGCCTGACTTCCTCTTTGTTGGGATGCATGGCTCTTGAGCCTGGAGGAGGTGATCCTTCAATGTTAAACCAGCTTTCTTGAGTCCCTCTTCCCTCCAGGGCTTTATCCCATGGGACTCTACCAAGCAGATCCCTGAAGATTCCAAAGTCCGCTCTCCTGAAGTCCAGGGTAGTGAGTTTGCTGTGCGCCCTTCTCACTGCCCTGAGGATCTTAAACTCCACCATTTCATGGTCACTGTATCCTAGGCTGCCCTTGAGCTTCATGTTCCTCACCAGCCCTTTCTTGGTGGGAACAAGGTCCAGCATAGCACCTCTTCTTGTTGGCTCCTTTATCCCTTGGAGAAGGAAATTATCATCAACCCACTCAACGAACCTCATTTCTTGCTTACGCTGTGCTGCGTTGTCCCTCCAACAGATATCGGGGTGGTTGAAGTCCCCTCTGAGGACCAGGGCTTGTGAGCGTGAGGCTGTTCCTGTCTGCCTATAGAGGGCCTCACCTCTTTGGTCTTCCTGGTTGGGTGGCCTGTAGCAGACCCCCACCGTAATGCCACCTGTCCCTGCCCTCCCTTTAATCCTGACCCATACGCTCTTGGTTGGCTCCTCATCCATCCCCAGGCAGAGCTCCATGCACTCCACCTGGTCATTGACATAGAGGACAGCATCCGCTCCACATCTGTGTGCCCATCCTTCCTAAAAAGCCTGTGTCCTTCCACTCCAACACTCCAGTAGTAGGATCCATCTTGCCATGTCTCTGTGATGCCAGTGAGATAATAGCCCTGGAGGTGTGCACACGTCTCTTTAATTCCTTTGGTTTATTCCCCGTGCTACATGCATTTGCATAGAGACACTTAAGTTGGGCCCCTGATGAAGCTGATGTACTGGCTGGATTTCCTGTGTGCTGCTCTTCAGGCACTCTCCTGCTGACCTGTGATGCTTCTGCAGGCTCTGGGAATCTGTTGCTGGCACTGGCGTCAAACTGGTAGGAGTGGGATGGATTGAGGTTCCCCTCTGCCAGCAACTTCAGTTTAAAACCCTCTTCACCAGGTTGGCAAGCCTATGACCAAAGATGCTCCTCTCCTTCTCTGACTGATGGACCCCCTAAGCCCCCAGCAGACCAGGTTTCTCAAAGCAAGTCCCATGGTCCAAGTAGCTGAACCCCACTGTAGCTGTCCATTAGTCCTGTAATCATTTGTTGACTTGCCAGATTTGACTGGCCTTTTCAACCCCCTTCCCCTTGACCAGGAGGATTCATGAAAAAACTATGTGCACTACAGAGTCCCTTACCACCTCTCCCAGGGCTCTGTAATCCTTCTTGATACTCTTCAGATTGCTCCTGGCTGTATCACTGTTACCTATGTGAAACAACAGCAGCAGATAATAGCCAGCGGGCTGTACAAGGCTTGGTGATATTCTTGATATGAGCCCCTCGTAAGCAGCACACCTCGCTGGAGAGTAAGTCAGGTCAGCAAATGGGTGCCTCCACAGGTCTAAGAAGAGTGTCACCTACTGCTATCACCCATCGCCTTTTCTTAATTGCACTGGTCGTTGTATGGGTGGGGATGCCTTACACAGCTCCAGCATCTCTTCTGATGTGACATGTCTTCCCTCTTCAGTCTGCAAAGTGGTGAAGCAGTTCTACAAGGGCACCTCGGGCTTTGGGGGAAGCCTCTTTCTCCTTATGGTCCTTGCCATTGGAAGCTTCCATTCTTTTGCATTATTGGCCCCCCTCCCTTCTGTGTGTGACAGTTTTTGGCTGTTTGGCCGTGGGTTTTGACTGTACTAAAGACTACAGTGAAGTGAATGAGACTCAGATAATCTGGTAGTGTTTTATTGACTTGAGTTACTGACATCCTGAACTACGTATTTTTTCTAAAGGTGTTCAGCATTTGTTTCAGATGTGTTAGATTGCACATATTGACCATTCTGTAAACTTCTCAAGTCTGTATTCATTTCCTTTGCTATAACATTATTTAATTTAATGAAGCAGCTCTTCTATGCTGCCTTCTTAGTAGTATTCTTTTTGGGCATCCCAGATTGGTTTTGAATTATTTGAACAATCTTTGAAATCGTGGAAACCTCTTTCATCTCCGATCTGTTTGTTGAGTGGAATCCTTAGCAGATATCTTGTCAAGGAGATGTTTAAATCAGCTGACTTGAGACACATTTGTAATAGGAAAAACATGACTCTGTGGAATGCAATTCATATTATACAGAATTCATAATTAATATATTATACAAGACATACTCTTCTTACATTGAAGACGCAGTATTTTGTTCTTGTGTATGTCTCCCAGTATTTTTAGGACACAGCACATACAGAGTTAATGTTGTAGCCGATATGATACCGGAATTGTTTAGGCATAATATCAATATCTTTTAGTCTGCATGCTTTTTCTGCTTCGTCCTCTTTGGCATCTCTTTCAAAGACAAAATGAAAATGTGCTTTTGGTCTAATATGATCTTTCAAAGTCCCTTCCAATCCCTAACATTCTGTGATTCTGTAATAACAATGTTTGCAAAACACAGTTTTCCTGAGCTTTCCTGGAGGAAGGTTCATAAATTTGTTTAAACCAATTTATTTATTTTTGTTTCTGGAATTCTGTGTTACGTATATGCAAAAAAAATCAGCATTAGAGATTAAAATATTGTAGCCATCTTGAAGGGTTTTTGTGGCAAGCAGGGACACTTACTTTACATCAGTAATTTCTTTGTGTTTTCTGTGTACTCTTCTTACAAGTTTTCAATAGCATATAAATGTACTGTGAAGGAACACTGCTAATTGAGTCATGATGCTTTTTCAACTTCTGAATGTCACGCTAAGAAATACCTGGTGCTCATAAGTTTAGATAAATATTTATAATTTAAACAGTAGTTCGTAAGTTTACGTTGCCTTCTCTTTTTCATCAACTGTGAACGTAGTTCACATTGCCTTTCTGTAAAGCCTTGTTTAGAGAAGAAGCTATACAGCATGTTGAGAAGAAAACACAGTTAGATGAACAGTTAGTCTAAGGATTTAGGATTTATGCTCTGCTCTGTAGGAGTTTTCATTATTTCTTCTTTCTGAATGAATTCCTGGCACCACTGAAATTAATATGAGCCATAAGAAGTGACTGCAAGAAATCAAAGGTTTTACTCCTCTGCATTCCTTTCTCAATCTATATATTCAGCTATTTATTTTCACCCACCACTCAAACACGCAGCAAAGTTTTATAAGTTGCTTGAAGATTCTGTGGTGACATAAGAGACCAAACCATCAGCTTCTACAAACCAGAATTTTTTTAGGGTTTGTTTTTGGGATTTTTTTGTTGTTTTTAAAGTTCTTATTCTTCATACTTATGTTGATCTCTATAAAATGCAAGTTAATGCAAGTAAAGATACACTTACTGCAAAACTGAGTTATCTGACAGATTGTTGTATGGCTGAGTAATAGCAGAATCTGCAGGATTCACCTCCTTGCTGTTGTTCTCTGGAGCTCTGTTTGGTGGTGAAACAGGTGTTTTTCAGGGGGCTGCAGCTTTTAATAATACTAATAAAAGGAGTAGCAAAGCAGTAGATGTGGTCTATCTTGATTTCAGAAAAGCATTTGACACCGTCTCCCACAGTATCCTTGCGGATAAGCTGAGGAAGTGCGATCTGGATGATCGGGTGGTTAGATGGATTGTGAACTGGCTGGAGAAAAGAAGCCAGAGAGTTGTAGTGAATGGGATGGAGTCTAGTTGGAGGCCTGTATCTAGTGGAGTCCCCCAGGGTTCGGTATTGGGACCTGTGCTGTTTAATATATTCATCAACGACTTGGATGAGGGAGTAGAGTGCATCCTCAGCAAGTTTGCTGATGATACGAAACTGGGAGGAGTGGCTGACACGCCAGATGGCTGTGCTTCCATCCAGCGAGACCTAGACAGGCTGGAGATTTGGGCGGGGAAAAATTTAATGCAATTTAACAAGAGCAAGTGTAGAGTCTTGCATCTGGGCAAGAATAACACCAGGTTCCAGTATAAGTTGGGTATGGAACTGTTGGAGAGTAGTGTAGGGGAGAGGGACCTGGGGGTCCTGGTGGACAGCAGGATGACCATGAGCCAGCACTGTGCCCTCGTGGCCAAGAAGGCCAATGGCATCCTGGGGTGTATCAGAAGGGGGGTGGTCAGTAGGTCAAGAGAGGTTCTCCTCCCCCTCTACTCTGCCCTGGTGAGACCGCATCTGGAATATTGTGTCCAGTTCTGGGCCCCTCAGTTCAAGAAGGACAGGGAACTGCTGGAGAGAGTCCAGCGCAGAGCCACAAAGATGATGAAGGGAATGGAGCACCTCCCTTATGAGGAAAGGCTGAGGGAGCTGGGTCTCTTTAGCTTGGAAAAGAGGAGACTGAGGGGTGACCTAATTAATGTTTATAAATATATGAAGGGTGAGTGTCAGGAGGATGGAGCCAGGCTCTTCTCTGTGACATCCTGTGATAGGACAAGGGGCAATGGGTTCAAGCTGGAACACAGGAGGTTCCACTTGAACATGAGAAAAAACTTCTTTACAGTGAGGGTGACAGAGCACTGGAACAGGCTGCCCAGAGAGGTTGTGGAGTCTCCTTCTCTGGAGACATTCAAAACCCGCCTGGATGCGTTCCTGTGCGATCTGATCTAGGTGTTCCTGCTCCGGCAGGGGGATTGGACTAGATGATCTTTCAAGGTCCCTTCCAATCCCTAACATTCTGTGATTCTGTGATTCTGTGATTCTGTGAGTAAGTTAATTCCTTTGTTTTGAACTCAGGTTGTTCGTTCTGACTCTATTAACTACATCATGTCAGCATAGCAGTTATTGAGAACTGTACCAAATCATAATTCTACAGACAGAAAAGTGATACAAATAGAACTGCAGACTTCACATACATGTCAGCTATAATCCAAAGTGGTTTTCAGGAGCAGCTAAGCAATTAAAGTAAAGGCTAATCTAATTATACTAGAAACAAAGTCAGCAATTTATAGATTTTTAGATTTTATGTCAGAAGCCTGTGGTGCTGATGAAATGTTTTCAGGTTCCAAATTTACTTGCAACTGCTTTAAAGCTGATCTGTATCTAAGAATTATCTAACTCTGCATTTAAAGTTCAGGATGGTCCTATAAAACAAATAATGTTCTTAAACCTTGAATTGCTTATTATGTCTTGTTGTGGTATATTTGTCCCTACCATGAATCACATGCATTTCAATACCCACCAGTTTGTTGGTCATAACTGTGCATGCTCAGATTTTACAAATGTACCTGTTGCAGCTTTCATGTTCATGACCTGTGTCTTAAAGAATAGTTATGCTTGAGCAGTTGAATTTGCAGAAGGAAAATGTCTGCATATTTAAGTGCTTACTTATTAATTGTAATTTAATTGCTTGAACCTTAAATATTGGTAGGAAGGTGCAAAATGTGAAATGGATCCATTTACCAAAAAAAAAGTGAAATTGCATGAATTTATTAAAAAAAATATATATTTTCATGACCACTAAAATTCCACTCTTTTTTATTCCAGAATCGAATGGAAGAAAGCAAAGCACTCTTTAGGACAATTATCACATATCCATGGTTCCAGAACTCTTCAGTCATTCTGTTCTTAAATAAAAAAGATCTCTTAGAGGAGAAAATTATGTACTCCCATCTAGTTGATTATTTTCCAGAGTATGATGGTAAGTATAATGATATCAGAGTTCATGCTCTATATACACTGCCATAATGACAAATTGCAATGGCCTTGTCCAAATGATAGACAGATAGATCCTTTGATATATTTTGCTCTTTTTAAAAAAAAAAAAAGGTGTTTTCCAATTTTTAGTCATCTAAGTTTTTATAATGTGATTGAACTGTCATGGGATTATTCAGACTGCTAGGACTTCATTTTATACTGTAGTGAATTGTGGGTAGGATGGCAGAACCTTTCATGGGCATTTATTGACTTTTAGAACAGAATTGTCGTATTAGCAGAGAACCACATTCTGTCCTTTTTATAAGTTGGGATAAGGGCTTAAACTGAAGTATAAAAACTAAAAAGAAACAAAAATGCATTCCTCACTTCTACACATGGTCTCCCATACTCTTTTTTTTGTTTTGGTTTTGGTTTTGGTTTTTGAGGTTTGGTTTTGTGTAAGGCTAAATATCTGAGGGGAAGTGTTATAAGCTCTCTGTGGCACTCAGAGAAACCAGTACCACTCCTTCCACCTTTCCATTGTACCTCTTTTTTTCCTTTCTTTTAATTTTGCATTATTTATGTGAAGCTTAATGTGCTTGTCCATAAAAAAAGTTTGTGGATTGCACAGCTGTTTCTACTAAAACCGTCCTTTTCAGAAAGTTCTCCTGAGGTAAAAAGCTGAGTATTTTGAAGTAACTGAGTGGAGGCCTTCATAATAGAGAAAAATCATACAATAAGATGTCTAGAGAACTAAATGCTTCTATGTTGTTTTAAAAAAAATCTGGTTTGTTCCACCAGGGAGTGAAGAGCATATTTGAAAGCAGAATAAAAGATTGAATCTTCCGTGTTCAAACATGGAGAGTAATAACAGGGAAAATTTACATTTGTTTCCTGTTTAAGGGGAAGGAAACAGTATAACAGGCTGCAGCATCAGACCATATCATTTATGAACCAGTGTAAGTTTAGTTTCATAGTGCTATGCAGAAGAGAACTGGTGTTTTAATAGAAGTACACTCATTCTTTTGAAGTTATTTTGTATGACAGTTTCTGTAGGTGACCTCCTGAAGGTGAGTTCTTTTATCACCACTCAAGTGATGAGAAAGCCTATGTTAAATGCTTATCCAAAAAAACCAGACAAAACTCAACCCATTCAGCTCAGCTCAGGTAAACTCTCTTTTCTCCTGTTCTTTGCCATTGGTGAGGGAAGAAAAGATCAGGGACTGATAGGGCTGTCGAAGTCAAGACCTGGAAGTCTTCAAGAGTCTTTGTTTCTTAATTCTGTGGATCTTGCTGGACGTAACTCCAGAGACAGGCTTATGGTTTGATTTATGCTGGTGGCAGGGTGCGGTCTGTGGCTTGCAGAAGTCACCGTGTGGTCCCTGCTTTTGTCCCAGCACACTGGAGATGTGCGAGGTGGGAAGATTTGAGGAAGGGATCAGAATTAGGTATTCTTCAGCTGGATCATTTCTCCAATCTGTTTTCCTGCAGAAGAGAGAAGACAGCATAGCGATGACAACTGCTAGCCAGGATGGCAAATCGGACTGATCAATTTAAGCTAAGCAGTTCTGCTGCACAGTGTATTGTAACAGCATTGTAAGGGAGACTGAGGCATGCTCAGGGGTCAGTGTATCGCATGAAGACATCCTTGCATGGCTGGTACTAGAAGCCTGGTTCAGAGACTGGAATAAAGAGCTGGAAGAGGGAGAGAGGACAAAGACAAAAAAGGGCCATAGTTGGGAGGAAAAGAAGATAAAAACATTGATGTAGTCCTTCTTATGTAGAACTTGAATGTGTCATGTAGAGACCCTCTGAAAACTGCTGATTAGGGAGCAGTGGACAAGAAACCAACTGATTTATTCGTCAGTTATTTTCCAAGTCTCCATATTATTTAGATCACAACCACTTTGCAGTCTAAATTTATCATTGAGTCATCAATTTTTTTCTGAATCCCTGAGGTCATCAATGTTCATTCTAACCTCAGTTTTCCATACTTGAACTTCAATCAAATGAAAATTTAAATTACATGATAGTCAGTAGAGGTGTCCTTAGGTAAGCAAAGTTGCATACAGGCTTTGAATAGCGCAGTAGATTTTGAGAGAGCGCTATGTCTAGCTGCTGTGAAACTGTTTAACAAAATTCTAGGAAGTTGATTAAAACAGTAAGTGGTTTATTTTGAAGAAATTGTTGTATTTGAAAGTTTAAGCGTTTTCTTCAAAAATATTGCAAATTTATTCATGACAGTGTGAGACTTGTTGTTTCTGCTGTTTCTGTAGAGTCTGGGTGACAAAGCCAAAGGCTAGACCCTGCTGTGTTTTAGAAGGTGTAGAAGTGTTGAACAGTCCTCTGTCCTGCTCCAGAGAGCTTATGATCTGCTTTCATCCATAAATCTCAGGAAATGTGTAATCTCTATATGTGTGTCTATGTACAAATATGTACCTATATGTGTATACACATACTGCAGATCTCACTCCCCTTCCACATGGATTTGCAGCACACAAGAAAGTATGTGATTTCTCTTCCATGCATTCCTTGCCTGAATTTTATGCAGTTATCCAAATTGGAAATGTTCACAATTGTAAG
The DNA here is from genome assembly GCA_013400615.1 of Syrrhaptes paradoxus. Taxonomy (NCBI): domain Eukaryota; kingdom Metazoa; phylum Chordata; class Aves; order Pterocliformes; family Pteroclidae; genus Syrrhaptes; species Syrrhaptes paradoxus. The sequence goes on along the minus strand of VZTO01005247.1, from coordinate 104,874 downwards.
CTTGAAGTATTAAAAATAAGGTTTATTATACAATTGTTGAAAAATATGTGGGCGTGGGCCCCAAAGTACAAATTTCTTAACTACTGAAGGATGGAGCTACATATAACAGCTGAGTGCTGATATTTATATTGCCATGTAACAAGACCAGGAGTACTGAAGAGAGTAAGAGGAGGACGCAGCACAGTAAACGTGTGTTCTGGGAAAACCCACGTTCCAGAAACAGGAAAGCAAGGGAATAATGGCCTCCAGAAATGGCACTGGAATAATGGAACAGAATTCAACAGCTTGTGGCTAATATTCTTGCTTCTCCACTGCTCTTTTGTCTGTGAACATGAATGAATCCTCACTGTTCTAGGCTGGAAGTCATTACTTTACCTTCTGTCTTCTGTAAAGCTGAACATGTGGTTTGGTTACATAGACTGCATCCTTCTGAGAATTACAACTTTAATTTAGATCTGATAGGATCATTATCATACATAATTTAGATAACAAGTGATTTGTTTAGAAAAGGAGCCTTTTGCAATCAAACCGCTTCAGCTGGAGAGCATGTGTATTTCATTATCACCAAAGTAAATGAAGTTCCATTGGTGGCAATGTCAGATCAGTTCAGGATGTAACTTCATTATGCTACCTATTAAAATCCACATAAAACTAGTAGATGTTGCGGTGTTAAAAGAATTTAAATATAATTAAATATAGTAGGTGTAGACAGAACATTCACAAATTTTACTAACATTTTTGAAGATTTATTAGTATAGCTAGTTTTTCATTTTTCATTCCATGCAGTTATAAAACACTTGTTTGAAACATTGTCTTACTGAAGAAGGAGGATAGTCAGCAGGAAAAGAGCAGCTTTGACATGATTGCTCTGACTTGATGAACTTCAGAAATTTCCTTCCATCTTTATTTTTCATAGTTCCTACCAGCAAAAAAAGTAGCCTTTATATTGATTAGTAAAAAGTTCCCTGTCTTCTCTTATGGGAGGACCACAGACTGACCCTTTCCTGTTTTCTGTTAAAGAAGTTAAAACATAGAACTGATTTTAACAAAACTGACTTTCTCTTCTTAATTATCAGGACCACAGCGGGATGCACAAGCAGCACGAGAGTTCATCCTGAAGATGTTCGTAGACCTGAATCCAGACAGTGATAAAATTATCTACTCCCACTTCACATGCGCTACAGACACAGAGAATATCCGCTTCGTCTTTGCTGCTGTCAAGGACACGATCCTACAGTTAAACCTGAAGGAGTACAACCTGGTCTAACTGTGCCTAGGAGGCCCTCCAAAACCAACTTCGTGTGATTAAAGATACACAAGAGGGACTGTATTAATCTGTGAAAACAATTTGCATAATACTAATTTATTGCTGGCCTGGACTCTGTAAATGTCCACAGAGTTTGTAGTTAATATTATGATTTTATTTAAACTATATGGAGGAAAACCAAAAGATGCTGAAGTACATTCACAGCACATTTCCTCATTTTTTAGGCAAAACCTTGTGACTCAATGTGTTTTAAATTCTCAGTCGTACATTTACAAAAGATAGCAATTCTTTGCTATTGAAGCAAAATCAATCTGGTTTCCTCTTTCCCTGACCCTTTCTCTCTCCCTCTTCCCCTCTCCCCTTACCTTTTACAAGGTACAATGGCCTTTTTTTTCCCAGTTGCATTCCTGGGTGAAATATTTTCTGTTGAGTGATTTGGTCAGGAAAATACTATCATCAGAATTTAAGTCATCAGTCATCCTAGTTTTACAGTATGTACTTTCTCTGAAGGATCAAAAGTATTTATATTGCGATTTTAAATTCTTGACATGGGTGTCTTCATTCTGTCTTCACTTCTGGGACTAAAATATTGGGATTGCAAAATAGAGTTATGTTTGTCTAAGGATATTAAATTTAACCTTATTTTCACCGTTCGGAAAAGTGCATAGAAGACAGTAATGAAATAATTGAGACACAGCCGGGGATGTACATGGAATATGTTATAATCTCTTTTTAATTGCCATGTGCCATTTTTTTCTCTCTTCCTTTATTCACAAATGCCAAATAGAAATGACATAGACACTACATTTTCCCCAGTGGCTACAGCTTGAAACAGTGGGTTTTTTTCAGTTGTGTGGGTTTTTTTCTTTAAGTTAGAGCTTTTTTAAGTGTTCTTTTTCCACAGTAGAAAAATTATTTTTATTGTATAAAATTAATGTTGCCAAATCTGGCTTTTTATAAAACCAATGCTCTTGAAACATAAGATACTGATTGAAATGCCAAACTGATGGGTTGGGAACTGACCTGATTGAGTCGACTGCCAAATGATAAACAAACAGTTTCAGCTCATAAGTTCCCTTTTTTAGAAAGTGTTCCATTTTCTAATGCCAAAACCAACAGTGTGAGGGAATATACTACGAGGTGCACCACACACATGCATGTGGTCTACTAATTTAAAGACAGTTTAGATCTCTCCTTATGTAAAATACGGCATGAGATTGTTTTCTGTAATAATATCAAGGCACCTTTAGTTGTATAACAAGAAACCGTTGATGAGAGATCACATTCAGGAACCTTTCTTGATACAGTTGCTTGTTAACGAACTGATTCAGAGACATTTGATAGGCTTTCACGCAAAATAGCCTCCCTCAATGTTCTTTAGAAAAGATTTATTAATGTAAATGAAACAGTGAGAAAAAAATTAACTTAAATGTGCAATTTTTAAACAACAAAAATGCAGCACACATTGATGAGCCTTTATTCTGCAGCTTGGGTTGAAAGGTGTTTTTGACCACATGCATGATTGCTAGCAAGCTACAGAAAACTCAAGTTCAGACATGTAATTGGATTTATTATCTGCGATGCCAACCAGCACTAGAGTGCGCTTAACACAGAAATTGCTGCCTCATAGCAGCAGATGGGAGGTGGAAAAAAAAATAATGGCTTATTAGTTTATTTCCAAAGTTAACAATTAATACTAATGAGACATTTTTCATCCTTAACCCTCCCAACTCCAAAACAACAATAATAACACTTGCTATTTTTTGCTCCCTCTTAAAACACCTTGTAATTTAAAACTGGTTGTAGGTATAGTGCAATTATGAATGCTATAATCATTGTACATACATCTATATATATATATGGCAGCATCCATATTGGCTTTGTAATCATTAATTTTTGGCAAATTGAATGTGCTGTATTGATATGTATCTATGTAATTGTATTGTATGTCTTATAGCTAATTCACATTTTAAATAATGTTATTTTATTTACTTTTTTAAGAGAGAAGAATGTAAATTTTGTCAGTTTATTTCTGACTAGGGATTTGTTGTTTTTTATTTACAAAACAAAAAAAAAATCTATAGTACAGAGCGGTACCAGCATCGTGCTGTATAAAATCATTTGCACATTCCTGAGAAGTAAATTGGAGACACCCAGACAGAGGCCATTCACATTCAGAACAGTGTTTAAATCTTGTCAGGGCTTTATATAGATGTAGAAGCCAGTCTTATTAGAAGGATTTATGCCATTACATCTAAGATTGGAACATAGGCTTTTAAATGTAAATTTAATTTATATTTGGCAGATTCCCCATAGGTGACGTTTACTTTTCTAATAGGCTTTATTAGAAAAGTAAATTTAGAGACATTTCAAACCATTGTACATAAGTACTAATGGGTATATGCTGTTGTCCTAAAAACACCATGAAAAAATAATGAACATCAGATCAATCAAACAGTCCTTCAGAAATTGCAGAAACCTTAGATACAAAAACAACAACCAGAGGTCACTATTGTTAATTATTTTATGTAGTTAAAGGATTTTATTTAATAAAGATGGTAGATCTAGGTTATAAACAGTGACACTGACATTCTAAAAGGGGATCAGAGCAGTGCCTCTTAATGTACAGCATTACAAAATCGGTCCTGGTCTTGCTATAAATGCAACAGAGCTTTTGTTTTCACAGTTCTACTGTTGATAATATCCCTCCTTTTAACCTGGGAATACATTGCCCATGCTGGATTCAGTGCTGTAAATCAAACAGTAGCCAAAAAAAAAAAAACAAAAACCAGTGGTGTCTAACAAAGGTTTAGGTTTGTTTTGTTTTTTAAATTTGTTCTGTGTTGTTATGGGATATTGGGTAGGGGAGAAGGAAATGTGGTTCTGAGTTTTGTATAAAAAATGTACTCATGCTCTATAGTTATATTGTGATTGCAAAAGTTTTCAAGAGCGTGTGCCACTGGGCTGCTTCTGGTATATTTTAGGTAAGTTGAACCTGTGGCAATGTTTAGATCATTTGAGCATGTTCTGAAAAAAAAAAAATATTCGGCATGCCAAGGCAAGCTTTACATGAATCACCTAACACAGCATTGCAGTGTGACAGTTTACAAAAACATTTCCTTTTTAAATGACACAGCTGTTCCCACTTGCGGTATATTCCGTTGTGGTGGTGGTGGTGTTGTTACTGTTGTTTTAATTGTTAGTTTCTACTATGCCTTATAGAGGTGGAGTCCAGAAGTTTGTGCCTCTTAACATGAAGCTGAAGGCAAAAACATCAAGACAGAAACTCTCAACTTTGCCAAAATTATGTGATTTCTTTGAATGTCATAAATGGGGGAGGAGGGAAGGAGAATGTCTTGGGAACCTGTGTATTCTAGATGTTCACTAGCACAAGAAAGCTGTAATATGTGTTTTACAGAAAACTTAAACTTGCCTTTTTCACAAATTAACTGGCGCTGTCCTTACATATTTAGGATGATGCAGCTATAAGGGCAGTTTACTTTTTATAATTCAGAAATCTTCTGATTGTCAAGGTGTATGGACTGTAATTTTTAATCATACTGCCACATGATTGTGAATCACTTTTTTAAGTTTGAAAGTGGAGAAGAGACTTTTTATGCTGGATATCAGTCAGAATTGACTACATGATTTGCAAAAACTCTAAATGGGGAGAAAAGGGCTGCATATAAAGACATTGGTAGACTCCCAGCCTGGTTGTAAGGTGCGGAAGACTTTCAGATTACTTAACCTCATGACCCTTTCCCTGTTACACATTCTTCACAAAAGAATGAAGTATTAGGAGAAAACACAGACATGTTAACCCACATGAAAAAATAAAATTTACCCAATTAATTTATTATATGTGCTGCTGTTCTTGGAGCTCTGTGCATGGTTATCCTGCAGACCATTACATCAGTGAACTAAGGCTAATATGCACAGCATATTAACAAAGCCTACCAATGACCTACCTCTAGCTAAGAGATTGGTGAAGTAAATATATTTCGGAGAAACTGTCCTAAGTTAGGACATTAAGATGTCCTGGTGTAGGTAATTACGGTATTTTAGAATTTCACACTTTTGTAAATACAGTCCCTCTTTTGACATGAACCATAAATTCTAAAATTTAGCATGCATTAAACAACTCAAGCCATCTGTCCCTGTCCAGATCTTGCAAACCCATACGTTTAGTTTGAGAAAAGGACCTACTGATACTTCCTTTTTGGCTTTTGGTTACTGATAACATCTTGAGTTTTATCAGTCAAACTAGGAACATTTCTACGTAGTCAACAATACAGAGGGTCACTGTTTAGCTAGTTACAGGGATTTTACTCTAAGTTTCACTCAAGCTTTTTCACAGTAGCTATGATGCAGGAAAGAAAGGAATAGAGGGATATTTTTTAAGATAGTGTGAAAAATCAATCAGATCAATCTTACTGTAAATCTGTTGGTTTGGGTTTTTTCCCTCAAGATACAGTATAAGCTAAATTCTGTTGCTGGATTCCTCATCTATCATGCTGCAGGAAATCCTTATTTGACCAATTTTTTTTGGGGGGGGGGGGCGGGAGCAGGGACAGATACATTTTTAGACTTGCAGTATTTAAAAATAAAGATCATATTTGCTGTTTTTAAAGTGTCATTTAAATGCATGTATTGTGTGTTTTTTGAGGGACAGAAATAGTTTTTTCAGAAAAAAACTAATATTGTACAGTCACTGCCCCTCAAAAATGTTTCTCGTTAAAAATACAGTATTTTTGGCCATAACTTCTTACTATAGTATCTTCATTCCTTGAAATTTAGCTTTTCTGAAATACTATTTGGGCTTATTGTTCTCACAAAATGCTGCTTATTATGATAAATGTTGGATAGATGTATTATCCCATTACTACTTTTTAATTATACATGCTCTGTCCTCATTGTCTAAATACTAAAATTTCCAGAATATCTTTATTACAGCCAGAACGAACATTAAGATCTGTTACAGTGGAGACAGTTATTTAACAGTATCATGAAAGGGTTTTTTTGGCTTGTGTATAATGGAAACTCAGAAGCATGCGGTAAAAGAAATAACAGGCTGTATCTCACTAACAGAAAACTTCTAGAATTTGTAGATGGCAGGGTGAATTTCTTCAGGAATTTCATTGATTGCAGTAGTACTGCAAGAGCAAACTATTTCTTTGATCTTTTTGTTCGCCTGTGTGATAACAGGAATAATGGAAAGATGCCTACATGTTGCTTTTCAGGAGTCTGGCTCATATCTGATCAACAATCAGTGGATCTCAGATCTTCATTACGGAAGGAATAGAATTTCAGGCCAGTTGCAAGAACGAGTTCATTGTCTGTTATGTGATCACAACAGTTTAAGATTGTTGGAGTCCAAACAGTTTGCCTAAGCAAGGATTTCAGTGAATGGTTCCTAATTTTTCTGTTGCAGAATGTAAACGAAAGAGATCAGTGGGGAAGGATTTGTTTTATCTTTATGTCTCAGTGAAGGTAACATCAACAAAAATACAGTGTAAGTGGTGATAGTTAGATCCATGAAATAGATGTAGAAACTGTATCTGTGTCATAAATTGTACATAGTTGTGATAAAACCTTATATCACATACTATGATCATATCACCTGATTGACAACCTCTTCCTAGGATACTGTCCCAAACACATAGGAATTCCAGAGTATTTGTGGACCACCACAAAAATACACAGTTGCCAGCTGATCTGGTATCAGTATCTCATATCAAGGCAGCTGAACCCCTCTCTTAGCTCACGGTTACCAAAAGGAACTACCCTCCAAGACGTCATCAGTTCCTGGCTCTCAGCTGTGTGGGGTTTTCCCTCTCCCTTAAGTTGGACCTGACACTCTGGCTAGCCAGTAAACTGGGTGAAAAACCCTACTCATTTTTGCTCTTGCTTGGCTGGTTTAGTAGGCTAATTTTCAGGGGCTTCAGCCAATTTGGCTAGTCAATGGTTCAGACAAATGCTGACTAAATGGAAGAGGTAGTATTGTGAGGCAAAAAGTCTTAGAAGTTAGGAAAAAACAGAGTAATGCACCCCTGCTTTGAAAACCAAGTCCTCAACAGTGTGTGTAGTATCTAAAACCTTCATTTTGTGCACGTCATGTGCTATTTGCTATTCTGGTTTGGAAGGATTATTCTTTTCACTTTGAAAGGTCTTGATTGCATTTTCATCCTGGAAAAAAAAAAGTTAGAACAAGGAAAACTCCTTTCTGCTCCCCTTTACAAATAACAGGTTTGTGTATATATGGACTAAACTCAACTGTAGCCAGACTGAAGCCAACAAGTCACACTTAGTGTTATGGATGGAGAAATACAACGATTAGGCTTTCATTCATGTTGCAGGGGAAAAAAAAATAGTTCATTTCCAGTAATATCTTTAAAAAGAAAAAATTTCTATCTTAATGTATTTAAAATGCCTTGTCCCAGTGCATGACATTCAAGGTTTACTGTGTCCTTGTCCAAGGTGCTCCTTCATTATCCATTCACACCCATCTATCACACTGATTAGTTGCTTCCTGCCGAAAATATTTTTACAGTACTGCATTATGTATGTACGCTCTGGAATACATTCTTATCCTTGTGAATTAAATATAAATTCACCAGATAAAACTGAACAATTGATGAAGTGTAATGCAGCTGAAGAAGACTACACTTTTTGCTTAATCTTATTTCATATTCCTCCTGCCATCTTGTTCTGATTATTTTTCTGTATGTTTCCTTTGACCTGTTTGCCGTGAAGAGTGCTTGACATATCAGATTCAGTTCTGGTAGTTATTACAGAATTGATTTTACTGGCTAAATTAAAGACAAATTGTGAATAAGAATAGCTTGTTCCAGGCTGGGGAGGGGGGGGTCATTCAGGTAATCACGAGCAGATCCAAATAGCCTTGTGGACAGGCATTTCAGAAAACACATTTCAGAAAACACATTTCAGAAAAATTACTATAGCTGTAATACAGTCAACTGAAGGATATAATAGGCTAATGTGGGACAAATTGGGCCAAAATACCAATTTTAATGTCATTTTGCTTTGTCAATAGAGAACTGTGTTTGCCAAGATGCTACTGAAAATTTGCTTTTTTTTCCTATTCTTTTTTTCCTGTATGAGGGCGTTAATGCAATGATTAAACTGGCACTCAACTGAAGAGATACATTAATTTGACAATAAGTTCAAATGTATTCTTGCAGAGATGAGTTAATACATGAGATTACTTTATATGATGCTAACAAAAAAAAGATGGCTTGCATGCAGTAAATATTTAAGATATTGCACTTTTATACATTTATTATAAAGAGGAATCCACTCTCTCCCTAAAAATAAAATTCCATTTATCTCAAGATGAAGTATCTGGAGTCTCTTAACAACTATACATTAACTGTGCACACAAGTGTGATTATTGTATACTAGAGGTTAATCAATTTTTTATCACATGCTGTATAACATTTGATTTATTCTAAATGCTGATTTTGGAAAGGCAGAATATTTTGTATCAATATCTTGACTGCTACTTGTTCTCAACATGTCTTAGGAGAACCTTCACAGTTATTGATAGGACCTGTTTTGGTTTTTTTTAGCTTAAGAACTGCAGTGTAAAATCCATGATTAAGGTTTCTTCAAGTACTTTAGAACTTCACTGTTTTGTCTGACTTCACCCAAGTTAAGCAACCTGAGTGCAATTGAGAGGCAAAAGGCCAGATATAAACGTAGTCAAATCAGATAATTCCCTTGTGTAATAATATTTTAACACATAAATCAGTAATATCATTATAATTTAGCTGATGGAGCTATTCCTCTTTAATTGCAACAGGCTGTTGTGTTACTAAGACAGTAGGAATCAGTTTTCATCATCTTATATACATAATCATATTATTCAGATTCTTTACCAGATGTCAGAAGTGTTCAAAAGATGTTCTGACTAATATTTGTAAAAACAGCTTAATTGATTCTCAGTATTATTTAATATGGTCTAGAAATTGTTTGCATCTCTGGTAGGAAAGTGTAGAAATGGTGGCACAAGTGGAAGATTTCTGTGGTTGTGGATTGAACAATTCTCTTTTGGTATATATTCACATTCACACATGCTGTTTCATTTCTGCTAATATGAAACAAAAGCAATTCCACTGAAGATGGGAAAATGTAATTCTCAATTTAAAACCAGGAGAGTAAAACGGTACGAAGCTCTAGAAGGTGAATATAGGACTTATCCTAGATGATGGTGTCAAAGTATAAGTGAGCAGACCAAATTTCATAAGCAGAGAAAAGCTTAAGTAAACTGAGAAACCATTTTTGAATTTTTTAGGTGAGTGTTCACTTGGTCAGGGTTAATAGGAAAATAAAAGCTGAGTATGAGATACTTTGTTAGCATATGTCTAAGAGAGTTCTTTAAACATTTGTCACAAAAATTACAACTTAATGCAGGTTAAGAGTTCTTTTCTCCCTTGCTCTGGTGTTCAACTGTTGAGTAATTCATACTATTGCAGAGCACTCAAAGCGAGTGACACCTCCGAATTGCAGCAGAGGGGAATAGCATAATGCTGCAAGGCATGGACGGCTAACCTTACATCCCCAGTCAAGCAAGTGAATCTGATTTCACTAGCTGACCTGCAAAATATGCATAATTCAATTATTTGGTATGTCTTAGCGCTAGAAAATGTTATTGTGTCTTCAGTGGCCTCAGGGATGATCTTTTTAATTCTTCACTCTTCAGTCATTCTAATGGTAATATGAAAGAACATTTGTCTTATGCTACTCTACAAAAACAAGGCGAATTCCTTTCCCCAACTCTCCAGCACTTGATGTCCTGATTTGAGAGCCAGAAGTATGACCTTTATTTAGTCTTTTATTGCACAGCAAGCAAAAAGACAGGTCTCTGCCACCAGAAATTAATGACATGGCAGACAAGTTTAGCTGCTGCAGACTTCATTTTCTCCAATTCTTTGTACGTACTACTTTAGTCTTTGCTTTCAGTAATTCTGTGCCTAGTACATTTTAGTAGAAGGAAAATATATTCATTTGTCTGCCTGGAGGTCTTTGAGTAAAAATTTGACTCCACTGAGATCTGTGAAAAAGAGGCTTCTGTTAGAGCTGATCACCTAAAATTTCCCAACATTTACTTGCTAGTTTAATTTCTCTGATTAACAGAGGTTGAAGCATTAGTGTAAAGAAAGCTTGCACTTCTGTCAGCAACAGCAGTCTGTCTTGAGCAGACTGACTCAGGCTGACGTGGCATTATTTAAAATGTGCATGGTTACACATGGAAATTCCCTTATGGTGCACTGCTGTCACTGTGACCCGCTGTGCCAGCTGTGAACACAGGGTCCCAAAGGGTGGTAATTTTATCAGGAAGTCTTAGCATCTGATGTTTCTGCATTCAAAGCAAGAGCAGTTCAACTGTCCCTTTAGTGGAACAGAATTTCTCTACCACACAGATACCTTACTCACTCTGGTTTTTTTTCTCTTCCTTTCTCTCATTTTTATTGAAAAAAATGACTTCCAAGGGAACCAGGAAGGCTAACAACATACTACACAGACAACAGTTTCCTGTAGTCTTGTTCGAGTCCATGAGAGACCAACAGGTTTATGAATATGATCACTGACTATTATTGATTTTGAGCCTGTAGTTACACCAAGCCTGTAATGCCTGGTGAGATTCAATATGTTCTTTAGGAAGATGCTTTTACTGATAACTGTAAAAGGTAGTTTCAAGTTTAGGATTTCCCAGGTGGCCAGAAAATATGATAGATGGCTATTAACAGTGTACTGAGATGTACGGTGAGAACATGCAGGACTGTGAAGTATGCTTCGTGCTGAAGTTACTGATACAAGAGGAGGGGACTTTCTTTTTGAGGAAAACTAATTTAGTAACTATTACGCTTCGGCCAAAATTACACTGAGAAAATAGAAACGTGGAAATCATCATACCACTTAATGAAAATCCTTTTGAAACTACAAAAAGGTAAATGTGAGACATTTTGCCAAGACTTCAAGGCTGTCATAAAGAAAAAACAAGTTCAGAATGTATCTGTACAACCATATACTACTTAGCTCTAAATGCAGGAGCTGTGACACTTAGGAAATGGCATATATAAATAAAGACATAAAGAATTTTACACAAGGCCAATACCAGGCCACACAGTTTTACGTCTTTCATCATAGACAGGTACAAACACTTATAAGCATATCTGTCTATACATACCTATACATTTCTATTGGCATAGCAAGTATATCAGGCATTTTATGATGTCTGAGAGAGCCATAGTATTACAGATAATCCTCACATACTTACATAGTCTCCAGAAAGGTATTGTAAGACCATTGTAATACAACAGATTTAAGTGAAAACTAGAAGTTCTGTGGTTTTTTTTTCCTTTACATTAAAAAGAAGCTTATTTTAAAGGTATTTTCTACAACAGCCTGAGTTTCTTGATACCTTATGTGATGTGTTTTACTGGCTGAAAGGTACTAGGTTTTCACAGACTACAATGATGATAAGAAAATTGTGGATACTAGTGTGTGGTCAAGAGACCAGAAGTACCTTGTGAATGCCTGAAAACAGAAATAGTCAGAAGATACGTATTTCCCAAATATTTTTGTATATTTCATCATTTAAACCTCATCATTTGTGATTCTGAAAGTTTCACATGTTCTTCTCAATGTCTTTGGTATTAATACTACATGTACTGATTTTTAGCATTTAATTCTTTAGAACAATACTGGACGAATTTGAAACTAGTTGATAAATCATTTTTTTAAGCGACTTAACCTATATTTCTTCACATTTCTTGCAAAATTGCATATATGTTTAGACAAAAATGTTAATAGAGCAGGAATTATTTATCCACCAAAGGAATAAAAGAAGACACTTTTTTAATTGTCCATGTTCCAGTGCAGCAAGCACTGCCACGGTAAATACTGTAAAAAAAAAACCACAATGCTTAGCAGATTCCAGAAGCTGTGTAATTCTGGTGCATGACTTGCCATTGGCAAAGGGTTTGCATCTTTTCCAGGCTTAAGTGTTAATTACAGGGTCACAGCACGTCTGAATATCAAATTCAAAAGAACAAAACAATACTGTCTATTTCTTGACTGAATTTCCATCCTCCCTGGCCTAGCATTCAAGCAAATGACTTGCATGTGTCATTTGTAGTAGTTAGTCCTGAAATTCAGTCACATAAGTGCCTTGATACTGACTTCATGAGCCAGCCCCCACTGTTGCTTAACCTCAGGATGAGCACCATTTTGGCCTGGGGGAGCTAATGGAGGATATCACGGTTCCAGGATTAGTGATGGCCCTCTGAAGAACACCTGTTGATCCTGAGCCTTTGCTTCCCTCTTTGTTGGGGCAGAAATCTAAACATCTAGTCCCGAGTCCAGGATTTGAGGATAATCACTCATTGTGATTATCAAAGGAGTTTTGAGAGCAATACTTGTGGATCTGCTACAATTTCACAGTGAGTGAACCAGTAAGCACATAACTTTACAGAATGTAAGCCGTTTTGTTAACAGAGAAAACACATTGTAAAAAAATAGCCTACACACCTGCTAAGGAGTCATCCACAAAAGCCCCTGACCATCACTGTACATAACAGCCTCATGAGATTCTTAGCAATTTATATTTACCAAACTCCAATACCAAAGGTATTTTCTAATTTCTGCTGGAACTGTATAGACTGCCTTGTGGATGAATGTGCCTACTTTAAGCACCAAAAATGACTGAATGCCTATGAAAAGTAAATTAAACATGCTGTTATGGGGGTTATTTTGCGCCTTGCCCTCATCTATTAAATCTTTTTTTCATGAATTTTCCCGGTACTCAGTTGGCACAAATTAGATGTTGAGTAATTTTAAAATTGCACCGGTAGGTTGGAAGTGAATGGTGTCTCAGCCATCTTTTTCAAACAAAACTGAAGGTGGTCAGCTACCAGGGTAATGGAAAATAATGTCATAAATACAGAGGAGGTTTTCTTCCTGTCAGAAAAAATGACTATATAAATCACCAGAGATGCTATAGACATAGAAGTTAATGAAGCTTCTATTTCTCTTAAATAGATCAAGATAGGCATTTTTTGGTAAATTTAGGAATATTTATTTTGATCAAATTTGCTATTTAAAAATAACATATCTGTTTTATATGTTGTTATCATAACTGTATTGGATCTGGCTGAGATTGAGTTAATTTCCCCATAGCAGCCCTCACAGTGCTCTGTGCTGCACTGGTACCTAGAAAAGTGTTGGTAACACCAGTGTTTTGGCGACTGCTGAGCAGTGCTCTCACAGGCCAAGGCTGTCTCCCTAACACCACTTCCCCCCAGTAGGCTCAGGGCCCCAGGGATGGGCAGGATCTTGGGAAGGGACATAGCCAGACAGCTGACCCAAACTGACCAAGGGATTGTTCCATACCGTATGACAGCTCAGCAACAAAAGGTAAGGGAAGGGATGAGGAGGGGGGGCTTTCATTATTACGACATTTGTCTCCTGGAGAAACTGCTCCGCCTATTGAAGCCCTGCTTCTTGGGAAGTGGCTGGACATCACTTGCTGATGGGAAGTAGAGAATAAAATCTTTGTTTTCCTTTTGCTTCTGTGTGCAGCCTTGGGTTTTGCTTTAGTTAAACTGCTTTTATCTTAACCTACAAGGTTTTTTCATCTTGTTTTCTTCCCCTTACTTTGCTGAAGGCAGGAGTTGTAGAGCAGCCTGGTGGGCACCTGGCATCCAGGCAAGGTTAACCCACCACAATAACAATATTAAAAGTCTATACATTTTAATAGATCTAGAGCAGCATTCATGCCAGAGAACCTGTCCTTTGTAGTCACCCTTGCATGCTTTTTTGATCTGAGTCTTCTGAAAATGATTGATAGATTAAACACTACCATAGAGACTGGCTGTTTAAAATTCATTAGCTTTAGACAATTCTCTGTTTCCACAGTTTCTAGAACCTATTACTTCCTTATGTGGTCCCATTTCGAGGCTGCACAGACCGCAGGAGTATGTCACCTGCACAGCGCGTGTATCAATGCAGTGTTTCTGCGCAGTATGCCTGTGAAAGGATCTGACTGACCAGCTAACGAATGAACTGACAACAACTTCCTATCTTCTGAAAGACTTCCTTCGCTTCTCAGTAGCACTGTGGAATTCCCCACTGAGTTCTGGAGTGGGAGAAATGCTGAAGGCAGCTTTAGTTAATTTGGAACCAATAAAAAAGCCTCCTTGATGTTGTGGTGCGCGCTGCTTTCTCACTAGAATTGCCACACACCATTAGCTTTCAAAGCCTGAATCTTTGTGGTCTCAGACTTATAAAATTCAGCCTGCATCCCACTATTCTGACACATGGCAAATACAATCTAGTGCAGGCCATACTTTACCAGCTGTCCCTAAGACCCACCCCTGGAGGTGTTCAAGGCCAGGCTGGATGAGGCTTTGAGCAACCTGGGCTAGGGGAGGGTGTCCCTGCCCATGGCAGGGGGGTTGGAACTTGGTGATCTTTAAGGTCCCTTCCAACCCAAACCATTTTGTGATTATGTGATTCTATGGTAGTTGAAGAGTACGAATAGGTGTAACTTCAGAAGCAGTGCATCAACACAAGAGAAACAAAACAGTAGCACTAATTCTGAAATGTCATGGTTCAAATATTTTACATACAGTATTATAGGAAAAGGCCCTCTTTCCTCCATGCTTTTGCATTAAAATTAGTCTTCCCTTTTCAGATCCCTTTTAGTCAAACCTGGGATAAGACCAGAATTGAATTAATAGTGTTTGTGTAGCAGACCTGCAACCTGGACTGTGGAGTTTGTTAGCAGGAACTTGAAGATTATAAAGTCTACTGAGCAGTGGCTTTGAGATCTTAGGTGGAGACAAGATGAAATAGGCAGCACATTCTCGTGGCCAGACATAAGACTGTCTTTGATAAGTATGCAGTTGATATTTTCTGTTAATAATTTTTTTGTACTTTAGACAAGATTTAACTTCTGCCTGGATGGACACTCATGCTGAGTGGTACAAAGACATTAAGGAGACACTAGCATGTTCTCCTAATTTTATTTTATTATACATTTCTTCAAGTGTATTCAGTTTTGTTTATAACATGTCTTTGTATAATTCTATGCACAGAACGAGTTTTTTCCCACAATACATATACATATATATATATATATAAAACTATAAAAATACCTGTATATACTTGGGCTGAGAACCACAAAGGAATACTCTGCTAACTGCCAGATCTTCCTTGAGTCTCTTCCCAGATGAAATGGTGATTTGTAACATGGGCTTTTGTGTCATCAGGTTAAAAAAAAAAAGCAAGGGAAGAGCTAAGAGCATTGTGCATATAATTCTATTATTTTGTGAAACATATGATGGTCACAACAAGATGTAGTTTAGATCTCATTTACATTTGAGAGAAAGCAAATATTACTTATATTTATTTCATTACTGGTCTTATTAGCCATAATATTTAGATATTTCAAAATTATACAGGTGGAACTTAGAATCACGTGGCATTGCTGTTTCTTTACCAGTCATCACTCAATCTGATAGCATGTATGTTTCTCCAGCTTTGGCTGCCATTTTTTATAATACAGTTCCCTCCCAGATTAATACTCTTTTTTTTTTTTTAACTCGAGGTAAATTATCCTTTTTTTCTCGTGAAATAAACCAACATGGACAGGAATTGGCATTGCTGCTGACATTATCAGCACCTCTAAAGTTTTCCATGGTGTAAGATAATCAATGTGTATTTTAATCACTTTTATGTGGTTATTTTAATATTTTAAGTCAAACTTTTTTCACAAATCATGTCTAATTCTTGTTGAATATTTAATTCAAATATTTTCAGAAACTTGTTACTTATTTCCCAGATTTGCTTTCTTTACTTCTTTCAACTGAAGGAATCCAAAAGCCTGTCTTCATTAATGTCTATATCAGTCTTGTGATAATTTAAATGGGTAGACAATTAGCTGCTCTATTTACAGGGCCCGGTTTGCAGAAATTCATATATTGAATGTTTGATCTTAAATGCAAAAATGATCTTTTAGAGGCTGTATATGCATAAAAGGCAGCCTTCATTTTTTGACATAATCTGTTTACAGCCACTGAACTATATTATAAGCTCTAGTCCTTTTCCTTTCATCTTGATACTGTCAACCCCCTTAATTCATGTTTATTACTTTTCATACAACTCATGTGCTAAAGATAGGGTTTCAATTATTTTCCCAATATTTTATGTAGTTTTGATTCAATTGGCATGATTTTGTTTTGTTCCTAACCTGTTCCTTCTAAGCCTTTAAGGATAAAATTGGCAAAGAACTTAAATCCTGCTGTGGTATACAATTTCAGTGTTTCCTTTGACTCTGGTTGCAGCTTAGATTTTGCCAAAAATTCAGTCACTCAGCAATTCAGACTCTGATTTCCGCTACCCCTATTTGATTCCTTTAAATCCTTTACCCTTATCCACAAACCCAATTTTATATTGCAACAGTAGCTTTCAGAGCTCTTTATTTAATATGGTTTACAAGTTATATATGTTGGTTTTTGTAATTTGGCTTATATGTGATGGAGTGGTTTATAGAAATGGAGCAGATATATCTGATTATAACTTCTGCTCTAAAAAGAGTGCATAAAACAGGCTGCTTGGCATTCTTAGTTGAACACACCTTTTTTCTGTCTTCAGTACCTGATAACTCAGAGCTTTGAGGATCTTAAATGAGCCAATGCATTAACTAAAAAAAAACCCCAAAAACAACAACTGGCAGCCTTAGAACGGGAGGGAGGAAAGATATTACAAACCATTGAATTAAATAAGAATACAAGTAATTACTCCTAAATCTCCTGGCAGTTCTGTGTTAGAAGATTGTGTTCTGGAGAATATGAACCTAGCCAGGAAGAAACCATAACTTCTTTTTCTAAAAATTATATGCAGGAACTTTTAAAACACAAAATCTTTTCACAGAATCTAATGTAGCCTTTTTAAAAACTGAATTATGATGAAGAAGATTAGTTTTCAGACCAGAAGCCAGTTACTGCAAAGAAACCTGTAATAAAAATCTTGATAAGAATCATAGAATCGTTTAGCTTGGAAAAGATCTTTAGTATCTTCAAGTCCAACTGTCAACCTAGCACTGCCAAGTCCACCACCAAACCATGTCCCTACCCTCCACATCTACACCTCTTTTAAATACCTCCAGGGACGGTGACTCAACCACTTCCCTGGGCAGCCTGTTCCAACACTTGACAATCCTTTTGGTGAAGAAATTTTTCCTAATATCCAATCCAAACCTCCCTTGATGCAACTTGAGGCCAATTCCTCTTGTCCTATCACTTACTACTTGGGAGAAGAGGCCAGCACCCACCTCACTACAGCCTCCTTTCAGGTATTTGTAGAGAGCAATAAGGTCTCCCCTCAGCCTCCTTTTCTCCAAGCTAAGCAGCCCCAGATCTCTGTCTTTATTATGGGCAAGAGAGGAGAGTTCAAAAGTGCCAGTTTTCCAAACCTAGGGAAAATTATAAGTGAGGTATGGAATACAAATAAGCACAGAGTACTGCAAAGACAAACTACAATTTTAAGAAATGTATTTGATCAAGAAAAGAAAGATTCAGTAGCAAGACAGATTTGGATAAAAGATCATCTTGACTCAGTAGCAAAGAGAAAAGAAAGGAAATGCAACATACAGAAAAAAGTTTTAAAGCTAGGCATAAATCATAAATTCAAAGGTAGAGAGTACAGAAAATGTTAATGGGAATTTTAAAAACCAATGGCTCTTAAGGATAAGGTGACAGTAAAAAGGCAGACATTTTCAAGTACATTAGAATATATTATCAATTTATGGGTCCTACATTTTTTTTAACCAAATGGTAAAACATGAGGATGACAAAATTATGAAGAAGGCATACCAGATGCTGATATCTGGTATATGTCTGAAGGGAACATATCAAGGTGCTGTCCAGTGAGCTTGACTAAATACTTTCTAATCCATTAGTAACTTAATTGTGAATGATACTGAGTAGCAATTAACACATCCCCTGATAACTTGCAGACAAAAATTCTGAGGAGGTCTTGTCCTGTTTGATGTGAAATTTTAATATATCATGAACTCCAAGAGAAATACCAGAAGACTAGAACAGTGCTGCTGTTGTGCTCCTATAATCTGTAGTTTAATTAATTAAACACTGCCATCAGTCAGCACGAGTAAACACTCTGATAAATTTTCAAAAACATTTGCCTGAATGTTACTGAAAGATTTACAATAAACTGAAGAACAGGAGGAGAAGTGATATAATCAGGCTTCCTGTTCCAGCTCTGCCATAGTCATGATGTAATCCAGTAGAAACAGATTCTTTGCTCTCTTGCCTCTCAGATAGGGGTGATGGAGCACAGGAAGTAAAAAAAAGTCCACCCAAACAGGCTTTTGTCAGAGGTAATGCATTAATTTTAGTGAAGTTAAACTATGTGATAATAAAATATAAATAATATAAAAATACTAAACTTTTTTTGCATTTGCAGCAATGGAAACGTGTATTTTTTTTCCAAAAGGTCTGTTAATCCGATATGTTTCTAAGTCCCTCTTTGAACCTGCAGTTTTTTAATGTATTTTTACCAGCACCATAAAATACTTGAACATGACAGAATTTAAAGACTGCTGTTAGGACTCTCTGCTGTAACAGGAGATGGTGGGTTTAATTCCTCCATAGATACTGAAACATTTATGTAACATTAATTCTAATTAGAGTTTTTAATAGTAAAAATATGGAATATCTTTCCTCATACAACAGCATTGCGGGCTTGTAGGTAAATGTGAATTACCTTCTTTATTCATGCACACTATAAGCCTTTACAAAACACAAAATTAGTAAATCTTAACAGCAGCACTGTCCTGGGTTTGGCTGGGACGGAATTAACTTTCTTCATAGTAGCTAGTAAGAAGCTATGTTCTGGATTTGTGCTGAGAACAAGGCTGATGACATTCTGATGTTTAGAGTTGCTGCCAGGACAGTCAAGGACTTTTCACCTTCTTTGCTGTGTCAGTGTCTGCAGGTGCAGGAGAAGCTGTGAGGGAGCAGAGCCCACAATTACTGGCTTAGGATTTGACCTTAGGTTTAGGATTGAGACCCGAATCGGCCAATGGTATATTCCATTCCATGCATGTCAAGCCCAGTATATAGATAAGGGTCTGTCCAGAAGTTCCCTGCCCCCCTCTCTTTTGAGGTTGTCTTACTCTCTCAGTTGGCTCTCAGTCTCTTGGGCACTTGGGCTCTTATCTTTCCTGGGATTAAGGTTTGGGACTCTCTCTGCTCCAGGATCATTAGACAGGAACATGCTGAGCCTTGATCTTTCGGTGGTGAGCAGTATCACTGTGTATCACTTATTTGTATATCAGTATGTATTACTATTATTATTATCATTATTATTTTCAAATTTATTGTAGGTTAGTTATTAAATTGTTCTTATCTCAAGCCATTAATCTCTTTTCCCTTCACTCCTTTAATTCTTTCCCTCATCCCCAGGAGGGGGGAGGGTGAGCGAGTGGCTGTGTGGTGTTTGGATCCCAGCCAGGTCAAACCATAACAGTTCTTTTTGGCACCCAATGTGGGGCTCAAGCAGTTGAGGTAACGACAGATTTGGCCAGAGTGTACTAAAACAAACTTCCAGTAAGCATTCATTATGTTTCCTAAGATGTCACTGTGGAGAAAATGGTTTTCTTTGTTTTAAGCATTCTGGGACTTTGCTTTAGAGTTCTCTGATACGCACCTTATTGCCATATGTGCTTTTTGCCAGTGTGGTTATCATCTGTATGTCTTGTATTAAGAATACAATGCTGCTGATTAAGGGTATTGGTTTTTTTGTGCTGTCATGTGATGGCTTAAGGTGTGATAAAATCAGTATCTGGGTAGATTTTACCTTTTTGTGCAATAGCTGGCACCACACCAAGTGGAGTGGCAGTGCAGGCTTAATTTCTGGGCTGTGGGTGCCATCTGGCAGATGTTGCCAATTCCACCAATTGTATTTTCTCCATGAATAACCCATCTATGGGGGGGAAGTTTCCCTTCACTCTCCCCTTCTCTTTGAGACTATTTACAAAAGCTTTTGAGGATTTTGAATATTCTTGGTATTTTCAAACTACTTTGAACCTGTTGCTAGGCCTGAATGTATGTCAATTTTTATATATATATTTTCTATGGTCAGGTCATTGTCTTCTCATTTTTTAGGGGTAATCAACTATCCGGAAAAACCATCCAGTGCGTTACCAGTGATACCCCAGTACCCGTTGCCCCTGTGACAGATACTACAGCTACACAGACTGCAACTCCTGGTACGTTTATTCTACTCCCATCTACTACTGGGGCTTGGTGCAAATTCTGGTGCATGTTACAGCTCCTTCAACTATGGTGATGTGCACTGTAGCCACTCAAGCTTACACAAAAGCCACAGCTACCCAAACTTACATGACAGCTACAGCTAAGACTACAGAAATCTCAGTGCCTGCTGTACTTGGCCTCAGGGCCAAGCACTGCAGCTACTCAAACTCCCAGAGCAGTTACGACTGTGGCTACTGAAACTGGACAGCACCTCAGGGTCCATGCCATTGTGAGTTGCCCCCACAGAGAAAAGGAATCACAGAATCACAGAATCACAGAATGTTAGGGATTGGAAGGGACCTCGAAAGATCATCTAGTCCAATCCCCCTGCCGGAGCAGGAACACCTAGATCAGATCACACAGGAACGCATCCAGGCGGGCTTTGAATGTCTCCAGAGAAGGAGACTCCACAACCTCTCTGGGCAGCCTGTTCCAGTGCTCTGTCACCCTCACTGTAAAGAAGTTTTTTCTCATATTCAAGTGGAACCTCCTATGTTCCAGCTTGAACCCATTGCCCCTTGTCCTATCACTGGATGTCACAGAGAAGAGCCTGGCTCCATCCTCCTGACACTCACCCTTCACATATTTATAAACATTAATTAGGTCACCCCTCAGTCTCCTCTTTTCCAAGCTAAAGAGACCCAGCTCCCTCAGCCTTTCCTCATAAGGGAGATGCTCCATTCCCTTCATCATCTTTGTGGCTCTGCGCTGGACTCTCTCCAGCAGTTCCCTGTCCTTCTTGAACTGAGGGGCCCAGAACTGGACACAATATTCCAGATGCGGTCTCACCAGGGCAGAGTAGAGGGGGAGGAGAACCTCTCTTGACCTACTGACCACCCCCCTTCTGATACACCCCAGGATGCCATTGGCCTTCTTGGCCACGAGGGCACAGTGCTGGCTCATGGTCATCCTGCTGTCCACCAGGACCCCCAGGTCCCTCTCCCCTACACTACTCTCCAACAGGTCAGTACCCAACTTATACTGGTACCTGGAGTTGTTCTTGCCCTGATGCAAGACTCTACACTTGCCCTTATCAACACGACAGTCAACATGTGTAGAAAAGGAGGAAGGAGCTCCTCCTATGACTGGAGAGGAGGAAGAAACTTATAACCCTGACAGCGAGGATGTGGGCTATTGCAGAGCACAGATATCATGAGCATGGGAGGAACAGGAAGAAATAATTGTTGAGATGGTAACCACCCAATTTCTATGCTTGTGTGAGCTGTGAGATATCTGGAAAGACTACAGCCATCATCAAGGTGAGCATGTTGTCACCTGGCTGCTCAGATGTTGGGACAGCGAGGCCAGTAGCCTGGATACTAGAGGGCAGAGAAGCCAGACAGCTGGGATCCCTTGCTAGGAACGGAGGTATCAATAAAGCCATCAGAAAAGGGCCAGGAGCTCACAGCCTCTGGAGACAGCTCCTAGCAGGTGTGAGGGAGAGGTATCCCTACAAGGAAAAGATTGTATATAATCCAGAAAAGCGGATCAATATAGAGAAAGGTATCCAATACCTGAGGGAATTGGCTGTGTGGGAGATAATCTATTATGACTTGAGCACCACACAGTTACCTGAATATCCACTCCCCTTTTAACAGCCCCATATGGCTAGTGCAAAAGTCTAGTGGGCAATGGAAACTGACAGTAGATTATCATGGCCTGAATGAAGTCACCCTGCCACTGAGTGCTGCCGTGCCAGACCTGCTAGAGCTTCAATATGAACTGGAGTCAAAGACAGCCAAGTGGTATGCCACAACTGGTATTGCTAATGCAATTTTTTCTCCATTCCTTTGGCAGCAGAGTGCAAGCCTCAGTTTGTTTTCATCTGGAGGGGCATCCGGTACACCTGGAATCGACTGCTCCAGGGGTGGAAACACAGCCCCACCATTTGCCATGGACTGATCCAGAATGCAGCAGAACACAGTGGAGCTCCAGAACACCTGCAACACATTGATGACATCATCATGTGGGGCAACACAGCAGGAGAAGTGTTTGAGAAAGGAGGGAAAACAAATCCTCCTGAAAGCTGGCTTTGCCATAAAACAAAGTAAGGTCAAGGGACCTGCAGAAAAGATTCAGTTTTTGGGAATAAAATGTCAAGATGGACGTCGTCATATCCCAACAGATGGCGGGGGGGAGGGTGAGGAAGCTGCTGCATGGGTTTGGCTTCTAGGCAGGTCAAACCGCAACAAGCATGAAGTAACGTGGAGTTACTCAGGAAAATTTTCCTATGTGGTCAAACCTTTAGGATTTAAGAGAGGAGACTTTCTCTTATTTTTCTACTCACAAGAAAGATAATCTGAAAACTCCTTTGCTTCCTCATTTGCTTGTCTTCCTTAACATCTTTTTTATTTCTCTCATGACATCAGAAGTTTTTCATGACATCAGAAGTTTTATTGTACACACATAATTTCTTATCTGTTTGCAGTGTTAGGATACTGGATAACTTCACATTGCAAAGATGAGATTAGCCTACCATGCAATTAATTTAGCAAAATTTGGCTATGTAAGTCTCAGTCACCTATTAGAAAGAAACCTGCTGCTGCTACAGAGAAAGTATTCCTACTGAACAAGATTTGCCCTTTGAGAATTAAACTGGTTTGTGATTTTTATCCAAAATACCTTAATTGGTATCCCTTAATCCAGGCGTTTCTGTTGAAGGGTAAGAGTATATTAAATAATGTGTACTTGGAAGGTGGTTGAATCTGGGGTATTGTTCACTGCACCAGCACTTGGGTCATTAAACCTGTCAAACGTGTTTGGGCCAGTAAGAAAGTTCCTCTGTGTCCATTCCTTTTAAGGAGTGCAGCTACTGTGAGTTACTGAGCAATGACATGCACAAGGTACACAGAGTGCCAAAGAAAATAAACAAGTCAGCTGGAGTGAAACTTTATCACTGTGTAAAATAACAAAACAAATAGAAACTAAACTGCCCACCCTAAAGAGAAAGCCACACAGGATTGTTAGTGCAAAATTGAGTTTATTTTAATCTCCCAATTTTGAAATATGCATAACATTTGGGGCCTGGTTCTTTTTCTATCTCTGTATCCTACATAGCTGTTTACTCCTGAAAGAAAAGTGGATATAAACCACTACCAAATAAAAATCCTGTATTCATTTTTCAGAGGTTAAAATTACCATGCTCCATGAAGACCCAGAAAAGAACAGATTTCTCATTTTTTCAGTACTTCTTCAGTGAACGACAGCAGGATTTCCAATGTGCTTCTACCACTGCTCTTGCTCATAGTAGGTAGGAACATATTCTTAGCTCGAAATACAGAAAAAGTGTGAATGTAATTTAGGAGTAAAACTGAAATGTTACTGGTATCAGGTATTCTGCCTTAAAGTTCTCTATCCATATCAACAATACCCAAAAAGCCACTGTGAGCCATCGGAAAAAAACCATAATTTTAAAAATAGCAAAATTGCAGTTACTTCTCTCATTGAACCTACACTGATACATTTTTGCTCATGTTTTTTTAAAGCGTGATCTGCCCTGCTTCTGTACTCAATTACTTTTCTCATTCAACCAACTACTTCCATATAAAGCACATTAAAAAAATATGAGGTTATGAAACATCTAATGATCCTTCTACTGTAGCTGTTCTCCAAGTTCCTACCTCTACCCAAAACCACAATATCCACTCTCCAATCCCAATTGTTGCAAAGCACTGGTCCTTGGTCTTTTTAGATGGTACTCTCCTGATCTGAAGATGATGTTCACTCTTAAGGAAGTGTAACAACAGTGAAAACCTCATCATCAGAAAACCACACTGTATGATTTTTTGTGGTTTTGCTCTTGAAGAATAACAAAGTGCAAGCAGAAAAGGGAAGCACCTGTAGGTGTTTTATGATTTTGTTACAAGATATTCACTGAAATGACTTCTGACTTTCCTCCATGAGGTCAAACATAACTACCATCCCACTTAAGAAAAAGGAGTGATTTAAAACTTTCCCCAACTGCACAAGAGCACAGCTTTTTCAGCTACTTGTCAGCAACGTGGGTGAAACAATCAGATGTTTGAGCTCTAAGTATTTTTACATCACATCAGATTTTAAAAAAACCTCAAACCTACCCTTAGCAAAACAGACACTTTGTTTAGCTGAGGGCAGAATTTTCACCACTGATGGTTATTTATATTGTAACCAGCTCAGAACTGAATCCTGCTTCTGAAATCTTATCTGTTCAAGAAGAACCGTACTGACACCAACCTTTTACATACCCCTTAGTTTTTGGCAGCTCTCTTGAGACTGTTCGGAGTTCATATGCCTGCATCTGTGGGAGTGGGCACATCTGGTTAATGGTGATCGGCCAGGGGAGTTAAAGGGAAATGTGCTGGGTGCTAATAGCTGGTCTAGAAAAATACCACTAAGTCTTAATGTTCTGCACAGCCTTTTGGAATGTAACTCTTAGAGGTTGCTACAGACAGAAGTGGCTGCCAGGTACTTTGAGTGGTTGTATTTCTCTTCAGCTGCAACAAGAGAGATGTAGCAGCATTTCAGATAAACAAAGCCCTCAGGAGCTCAGCAGAAAATACTGATAGCTTTGTAATCTGCACAATTCTGTCACTCAGCTACAGGACAATCAAACCGTAAGCAGTGCAAGTTTATTCACGAAAGCAACAAGTAAGCTGGAAAAAAACCAGCACCGGTGATGGGAAGAAAGCTTAAGAATACCACATGGATGTTAGTTCAAGGAATAAATTGCCCTACAGATTTCCTACATTATACTAACATGTTCTTAGATGAAGAAATAAGTGAAAAAAGTGTAACACAGTGGGAAGAGATCTTCAGTCTGTTAAAAAATTAGCAGGTAGGGAGCTCCACAGTCACTGAGAATTTGTTTAGAACTTGACTGCATTACAGCACAAAAACACCCTCATCTAGAAGCCTAACCCTGCTAGCTGTAAGAGATGGGAATCTGCACAACTCCCCTTTTCCTCTCCTTTCCTTTGGCTGTTGTGATGCTTTTTTCTTGTTGTTGTTGTTGTTAAAGAACCACCGGTGAGGGAACTGGGACCCTTCTCCACTGAAAAAGGAATTTTTACTGACACTTCTTAAGTAAACTGATGTACTTCTATGGAACCATGGAGGATAAACTCATACAGTAGAATCCTGAAAACAAGATCTTATCTAGATGCTTATTTTTGCTTTAGAATAATGCTAATAAAGGTAAGAGATATACAGTAAGAATAAATTTGGACTTTGACTTTTTTCCTTGGAGCGCT
This sequence comes from Syrrhaptes paradoxus, assembly GCA_013400615.1. Classification (NCBI taxonomy): domain Eukaryota; kingdom Metazoa; phylum Chordata; class Aves; order Pterocliformes; family Pteroclidae; genus Syrrhaptes; species Syrrhaptes paradoxus. The sequence continues at coordinate 79,018 of VZTO01005247.1, read as the reverse complement.
AACCCTAATCTGGGAACAGAGATATTATATGAATTTTCAAAGTTGTTAGCATAGTGGGAATTGTACTGCTGTGTACACCTTTCTGTAGTTCACCAAAAAAACCTGATTCTGACACTTATCTCAAACTGTATGTACTGCTCATCAAATACTATTAGACAAGGCAAATATTTACTTGCCGTAGCAATGAATAACATTATTCTGAGAATAGCCACATTTGTATTAAACTCCAAGATCAGCAAACTCAGAGGATCCTGACTCCTTCAAAACCTGCCTGCATTCTTTCTCATGTCAGGAAGGTATTCCAAAAAGTTACTAGCACTAAAAAGTAGAAAAATATTTAGCTTTCAAATTGTGAAGCAACTGTTTTATAATTACTTATGCATATTTTTAATTGGTAAAGGTGGAGACAATTGTTTTGTCTAGAAATACTAAGCTTTGATTTAAAAAAAAATGTTTCACATTCACAATATAAATACACACAACTGCCTATGGGGAAGAAATCAACAAATCAACCACTTATGCTTCTTTAAACAAATATTTGTTTATCTTTCTATTTTCTAATGGGTTCACCTACCACTGCTGCATAAGCTTTGAGCCAAAAGCTTGTTGCTTGTTATTAAATGCATTTTAAACTCTGCAAGTTCAAAAGTTCAAGTATCATTACTAAGTTTGTTTTCTTTACAATAAGCCAGTAGAGAAAGAAAAGGAGGATGACAAAGTAAAGAATCAAACTCTAAGGAAACTTTGAACAGATGCACAGAGAAAGCAAAGCTGAGGAAAAAAAATACACAGTGTTACTATAAACTTGAAGATCTAGCTCCTCTACAATAAATGTTTCCACCCCCTCTCCACCCACAAAAAAAATCCAACAAACAAAACAAAACAAAACCAACCAGAAAAAAAATGCTTTCTACACATGAAATAACCTTGAAAAGACATTTTAAAATCACGTGCCGATTTTGCAGACTTTCAGTAGTGTTAGAAATTAGTTAACATTTTACTGTCCACTCTTTGCGAACTTGTAAGTGAGCCTCTGGGACATGCAGTATGATGTAGTGTTACGTTAAGAGGTGTGTCCTAAGACAGCCATGGAGACGATTCTGCCTAGAGAAGAGGATAGGCTGAACTGAAAAAAATCCTGAACCCTGAAGAAGCTCCCACCTCGGCCACCCCCAGCATACAGTGCAATTTTAGCAGAAGTGAATACATAGCTCTTTCTCTTTGGTGCTACAGCACTGAAGCAACTAGCTTGCAGTTCCATGTCGGAAACGGAGTCAGTGATAATTGTTCTGTAATAAGTTGGTGTTTTCTAAATTAAGGAATAGCAAACATCTTTTGTTATAATGCTGCTAATTGCTACGTACCTATATTGGCACAGACCTTGAACTACCTGCAGCAGGCAGGTGCCTTACCAGGAGACACGGCTGGCTGCCAGGACACCGACACCTGGAGCAGCCTCGTGTTGATGTTGCGCAGCGCCAATGACCATGCTGCGCTAGGTCAGGCATGACTTAGATGGGAAAGATTTTCCAAGACTAATTCATTACGAATTACAAGCCAGTAAATTAAATCCCAGATTCACCTGTGTAAGCAAGGTGTGAAATACAGCTAATTAAAAACCAAACCAAACCTCCAAAATGAAAGCCGACACCAAAGGCAGACACGTCCCCTCCCTTTCACAGCTTCCATCCCTGTTAGGAGGCAAAGGTGTCAGGTGGGAAAAGGGAAAACAAGCCCCCAGGTATGGGATTTCAAAATGCCAACCACCCAGGCCGCCTCCCTGCCCCCCGCCGGCCTCAGAGGGAGGCACCAGCGGGGCCACCGCTATAATAATAATGATAATAATAGTAGTTATTATTAATATTATATTTCTAGGAATTTCGGAGGCTTTTGTGTGTGCACGAGCATGTTTTGTTTTGTTTTGAAGTACCTGGCTTCCTTCGCTCCCTGTGCCCCGCCGCAGCCCCCACTCCGCCCCTCTCAACCCCCCAAGCCCTCGGCGCGGCGGCGGGAGGATCGTTCCCGCCCCCCCGGAGCAGCGGCCCGGCCGCGCCTCCAGTCATCAATCGGCAGGAGGAGGCGGCACCTGCCCGCCCCGGCCCCGCGGCCCCTTCGGCGGCGGGAAGGGAAGCGGCAGCCCCGGGGCGCGGCCGGTGGACGGCTTTCCTTCGCTCCGCTTCTCTCTGCTCCCCTCCGGCGGCGGGAGCCGGGGCCGTCAGCGGCCATGGCCGGCTGCTGCCTCTCAGCTGAGGAGAAGGAGTCGCAGCGCATCAGCGCGGAGATCGAGCGGCAGCTGCGCCGGGACAAGCGGGACGCCCGCCGGGAGCTGAAGCTGCTGCTGTTGGGTGAGTGCGGGCTGCGGGCGGGGCTCTGCTGTCCGGGGGTCTGTTGCCGGTGCAGGCAGCGCCTCGCGGGAAGCGGCAGCCAGCGCTGCCCGCGTGCGGTGGGGCCGGGGCGGGGTGGCGGGTTTTCATAGCCCTGAGCGCGCAGGGTCGCTGCCTGGGTGTTTTTCTTTCGAGAGGATCCCAACCGGACCCGGGCGTGCCCAGGAACTGTGCGGAGGTCGTGGTGTTACGTACGGCGATGCTGTGGTATGGTGCGGCGAGTGACAGATAACCGCAAGCGCAGGACACGGTACTTACGCAGCTTGCCGTGGTGCGTGACCTGTCCCCATGTCCAGGAGAGCTCGCTGGTTCTCTGCACTGGTGCCCCCAGCACCTCCGGCCCTGCTCGGAGCATTGCTCCTGGGTCATCATTTCCTCCTTCAAGCGCTGGATTTTCTCAGTGAGTGCCGTTTCACTGGTGGTAATTCAGCTTGGCGTCAGTGAAGTGTTCTAGTGCAGACGAAGTTGACAGCTTTAAGCCTTTCTAGCTGTTGCTGCTCCACGCGGATGCCAAACACACCTACAATAGAGTTCCTGCTGCTCTAATACTGACTGGGGGAAAAAACTAAGTCCCCAGCAGTGGCTGGAGGAAGACAACAAACTTGAAACCATCTGATATAAAATCATAAACTAAGGTGAAGCAGCCTCAGTCTAGGAAAAAATTATTTTTCTGTGAGAGCTGTTTATGTGTGATGCAGAAGCTCTCAGGCGTGAAAGCTCCCAGTGTAGAAACAGCTTCTCTTGCTACAAGCAGTGCCAGAGGAGAAGTCTGTGCCTGTAGTGCCCTGAGTCGGTGAGCTAGCACTACCTGTGCTAGTGCTCATACACCCTTGCTAGAGGCTCAGACAGGTCAAGGTACAGCAACTTGCATAATGTATCTCCCCAAATAACCAGCCAGGCCTCGAACAGTTAGCTTTCAGGAGGACTGAATAAAACTGTAGACCAGAAACTGTTTAAATAGGATGCTCTCAGTGTTGAATTACAAAATGATTTTAACATGAAACTAATTTTAAAAAAGTGAAAACCCAAAATACTGACTCACCATCAGTGCCGTGTATCTGGTTTGCCATTGCCTTTGTCATCACCTGTGTGGAGATCTGTGGCTGACTGATGCAACAGTCTAAAGGGATGTCTGTTGGATTTTGGATTTTGCAGTGAGTATTTATAAGAAATAAGGATTGTTTGTTAAAAAAATGCCTCTAGTGCAATGTTCTATCTGTGTTGCTGATGTCTTGAAAGATTGCAAAGGAACTTTTATTACAACTTATTTTTCTTTAGTATAATGCTCTACCTTTACGCAATTTAAATATTGTAACGTGCTATTTTCACACTTTCTCCTCTGTTTGCTTTTGGGATATGTCTCGCGTTCTGTGCAGTGTTCCTTTGCTTCAACTGAAAACGCTGTGTGTGTGTTTTTCTACATTAATTTACTGTTTTTACCAGGAGAACGGGTGAGCATGACAACAGTTCAGTTTGTTTTTACAAACGTAGGACTACCAAAAAAATCACAAACCAAAAAACTTATATTATCACTCTGTCTATTTTTTTCTTATTGAAGTAATTATAAAACACACCTTTTCCAGCTGTATTCAGCAGTGTACAGCTATGATTATTTCATGTGGTGCACAACAATTGAAATGATTGTTGGACAGCTTGGTTGAATGTAAGTTAGCATATACAAATAATACTTATTGGTTGGGGTCAGGCATAATTTTTTAGGTTTTTGAACAAGAAAAGCAGATTCTTACTGTGATTTTATTAAAGGACACAGGAAAGTAAATGGAGAGATAGAACCTAGTAGGCAAATCGTAAGGAGCTGCTGCATCTAGAAATTGAGTTTGTATACCTTCATATTGGAGATGAGATTACATTTTTAACTGAGGGTGGTGTCCTTAGGTAACTCCTGGCTGTTAGATGAAAACTCTTCATCATTAGATGGAAACATTTCATCTATTATTTAGATTAAAACATTTTCAATAGCTTTCTCAAAGGAAAGCTTTTGCCTAGCTTAAGACATAGGTTTAATGGAGAAATTAGAGTGAAATTCCATGTTGTTATTAGCCATGAAGTAAAATAAGGCTGTTGATTTGTCTGGAGGGCAAACCTGTCCTTTACATTATTTGAGTTGAAGTTTAAAATCGTAAGCAACTGTAATGTTATAACTTTAAAGGGCAAAAGTAAGTTTTGACTACTGTCTGTGTTCATTTGCAGGTTTGTGTTGCACCGTAGTCAGCTTCATCTTCTTTAAAGTACTTTATTTACTTGTAGTAGTGCAAAAACATCAAGGAAAACTTCAGGTGGAGCAATAGTACTAGTCACTCATGCAAAAGACTGCAAACCTGTTGAATGAGCAGTATGCTTTCAAAGAAGAGAACTTTTAAAGCACTCATCTGTGGCTGTCTTCATGGTTCTTGGGGGCCTACCAAAACTTTTTTGAAACTATCTGTTGCAATAAACAAACTAAAACTTCCTTAAGTGGGACATTATCAGTATATGTAATACTGTAAGAAGGGTAACTTGTTTATGGTAGTAATTTAAGGTATTTTGTTGGAATATGGATGTAACCATGTACGTCCAGATATTGCAAATATAGTTTAAAAAGTGTAATTTGAAGCATGTAGTTCTGTTTGATGACAAGTAAAAATTCATCTTCTTGTCTGGCAAACTTACCAGTCCATTAGTCTTTTACGTGACAGGAAGAAAGGTGGTTATTTGGGGTTACTGTCCATCCAGCAATATTTTGTTGTCAAAAAACAGATCTTCAAGGAATGAAGCAAGAGGGGCATAAACATGACTTCTCTCCTTTCTCTAGCCTATACTCTCGGCTTCCAGCTGCTTGTGTCTCATGAGCTTCCTGAGCCACTGTTCAGCTGGGATACGGTTTATTTTGACAGAAGCTGGGAGGTGGGCATAGTCAAGGAGATGTTCAATACCATGCTGATATCGTGCCATGGATATAGAGGGAAGCTAGATGGGAGGGGCAAGGAGGGGTTTGGGGGCATGGCTGGGGGTCTTCCCGTGGTAAGCTGTTCCATTGTGTATTCCTGTTGATATTGTTCGTGTTTTCTTCTCTTTTCTTGTGTTATATTATTAAATCTGTTGTTACCTCAACTCACGAGGCTCCACCTTTTTGTGTATTCCTGTTGATATTGTTCATGTTTTCTTCTCTTTTCTTGTGTTATATTATTAAATCTGTTGTTACCTCAACTCACGAGGCTCCACCTTTTGGTTTTTTCTTCTTTTAAAAAAATTTTTTCCCCCACCTCACTGCAGGGTGGGGGGCAGAGGGAAGGAAGCAAGCACGTGGCGTGCAGTTGCTGCACCCTTTTGGCGGCCATGTAGGGGTTCTGAGTTTTCATCAGCTCTCAGTGGATTCCTCTTTTCATGCATTTATCTGATGTTTTTCTGCCATCCACAGCTTTTTGTGGCAGGAGATGGTCAGTTTATCTGTGTTCTGTGTCAAAAACCACATCCTTTTGTTTTCAATTAGCCTCTTCCTCTTATTTAAAACCTCTTAATATTTGTTTTGAAAGAGACAGCAGACTGTCAGTGCCTATTCACTGCCTGGCATGCCTCTACTGGTTTTTGCAGACCTGTTACATCCATCTACAGCCATCTGTTTTCCAAGTTGAAGCAAATAAATTTAATGATTACTTAAAAGGGAGGTAGTGTAATGTAATTACTTTCTTGAAAGAGAAAGAATGAAGAAATGAACAATTATATTTTTATGTTAGTACTATTAAATCTCCTGTTAACTGCTAAGTGGTTTTTGTTAGGATTGCCATCAGAGTACTTTTTTTCACTGTATTTGCTTCATTGTTCTTTGTATCTAATTTGCTGTGGTTCATGCAGTCTTTGATGTGGCGTCAATGACAACCCTTTCCAAGTGAATGACCTGTTTGACTATTCAAATATATTAATAAATTGCCCTGTACTATCACAATCACCTTTTGCTCCTATAGTTCAACTAGATCTGATACAATTATGATCTACTGTTTTTAAATAAAAATGTAGAGATATGGATAAATAGATAAATGTATCTAGCTGGCTAGCTTCCTTCTTATGTCCAGAATAACTTATTACGAATGAGAGGACCCAAAGAAGGCAAGGACTGCTGTGTGCTGCTCCTTTGCTGCCTTTTCCTGATTTAAGGGTAGCTTTACCACGTATTTATTGATTCCTTGTAGCTATTAAACACACTTTTTTGACAAACAAATATTTAGAAAAATCTTTCATGTGTCACCAAGTCACTTATTTTCCCCCTGCATAAGCAGAAAAGCTCTCCAAGTATTAGATGTTGATTTTATGTGTAGCAACAGGTGATCCGTGACGGATTAGTGCTTGGCTTCCACTTAAGTGTGAGAATCATATAAAGCCAGTATTAACTTTGTACTTTTTTGATCTGCAACAGCGGATGGTGAATTTGAGCAAAAAAAAAATGCTTTTGAAAGAGCACTGCTGTTGGAAAGAATAAAACATAACTACTAAACTATTGTCCTGGGAAATAGTTTAACTCTCGGTTGTGCAGTGAAATGTTAAATACAAGTTTTAGGTATTATGTTTTCCTTTTTACTTTTTACTTTCTCTAAATCGGTTCCAGGTTTAATGATGTCCTCCACTGAGGAAAGCAAGTTAGATAATTTTTTATGAGTAGTAATATACAAATTGTTACCTCAAGAACTGTTTGTTTAAAATGTACCTTCAAAGCCCTTGAGGTTGATTTTACTGCTTCCTTAATGTTGTATATATACTGTGTTTAATTTAATCTCTTTAATTTGGATAGTCATCTGAGCATGCAGCTTCATTTGCAAACATCAAAAAGGGGAATTTGGAATTTGTTTTCCAAAAGATGTAGATCTAGCTTACTTTGCAGGCAGAGTGCATGCTGGATTGTCCAGCATGCTGGAAGTTAACCTTGACTAAGTTACTTTTCTCTGGCTTCAGTTTATTTTAATGTCTTTAGATGCTGATCCTTCCTTTCCCCTCCTTTCCCCTCCTAATAACTCAAACTTCATGTAAAAACTGTTGCATGAAGCTGCCTTTGCAAAGTAAGTTTTTGGGTCAGTATCATTGACGGAGAAAATTCTGGAAACATTTTTTAAGTGGTTTTGGGTCAGGCACCAAATATTTCTAATTACAGTACTTGCCAAATGTATGTAAATGTTTTCCAACTCAGCAGTGTTAAGAGTTACTTTTAGGCTTGTTTTGGAGGGAGTGATAACTTGCTGATGTGTCCTCAAGGCTCTTGTTAGCCCAATTGTTTATAAACCTGTACACAGAGAAAGCTTACTCGAAAAATGCTTTTGAATTTCTGCACAAAAGGGTTCACTTGTAGCTGACGGTATGTAATGTTGTGCAGGTTGCCACTTTCAATATTCTAAAAACAAAGGTAAAATTTGATTCAAGTAAATAAAAGCTCATTCTAAAATTAAAATCTGAATGCAATAAAGTGCATAGGAAATCTGAGGAAAGAAATTAGTGGTAAATAGCAGGTAAATAGCAGCTAATCCATTTTACCCAAGTACTTTACTATTTTCAGTTAGTGAATTGATCTTGCCTGTGATTTAAAGGGCTCTGAAGAAAGATTTTTATTTCTTTGCTTAGCAGATGACAGGAAAAAAAAATCAGGTTGTATTGATGACTTTTATCACTGAAATTTCCATTCTCTGTTATATTTAATTGCTGAAACTCAGCAATAGCTCACAAACTTTTTTTGGTTATGTATTTTAAACTTTGCATTAAGTGGCCTTTGAGCTGTCTTGTATCTTAATACTTATCTGTAGTTACTGTTCTTTGCCTCACATCAGTTGCATGTGTAAAATTCTGCATAAATTTAAGTGAAGATTTTGTACATATAAATTTATTTGCAGTATTTCTTGAAAGAGTAAGCTAATGTTTCAGTATGGCTAGCAGAGAGTGATTTTTCTACCCTTGCCCTTTTCCACTTCTCAGATATACTACTTTATCTTTGACTTTTGACTGCATCTCTGTTTTGCTCTTAAATAGGGACAGTAATCTACTTTTATTTATCTGAAATATGGTGGCTTATGAAGTCTTCTGTCAATTCCTATGGAAAGCAGTTTGCAATGTCAGTACTGAAAGTATCTTACAGTAGTAAGATACAGTTGAAAAATGAATGTGCCAACATATGGCAGCCTATTTTGAAAAAACTGTAAAATTGGGAGTTTATTTAAATTGGAATCATAGAATGATATTACAATTTCTTCGATGCTCCAGTTTCCACTTATGTGTAGTTAACCCAGAGTGATAATTGCAGCATAGAAAACTAAAATGATTTTTCCATCACTTCTGTTTGCAAATTTTTGACTCATGAGTTGAAAACAGAGCACACAGAGAAGAAGCATTTTCCACTTAAAACATATAAATTAAAGCAAATGTTATCAAAAGCAGTGTGAAAAAATGTTAAACAGTAAAAAGATAATTATGTAGTATTTTCCAGTCTATGCTTAGCACAGCAGTTTTCGTGTTTCGGATATGTTAAAGTTAGGAGGTTTAGTCCAGAAAAGAAGGAAAAGGGAACAAGATTTGATAATGTGTTTATTATCTTGTTTCATTTAAGTTTTGTTATAGGAAAATTAAATTTGAGGCCTCTTTAACTCAAGTAGTACAAATGAAGTGTATATGCATGTACATGCTTTTAAACAAAAATCAAAACGTAAAGACCAGCTTCATTAGCTGTGATTTTGCTTTTCTCAAATGTCCTTTGAAAAGCTTTCCTTTTGCAATTGCTTGAATAGTCGCTATATTTTGTGTTGCTTCTAACTTCTACCCCACCTGGAGTACTGTGTTCAGATGTGGGGCCCCCAACATAAAAAAGACATGGATCTGTTGGAGAGAGTCCAGAGGAGAGCCACAAAATTAATCAGAGGTCTGGAGCACCTCCCCTATGAGGACAGGCTG
>VZTO01005247.1:47570-69609 GCA_013400615.1 Syrrhaptes paradoxus | reverse complement strand
ATTCTATGATTCTATGATTCTATGATAATATTCCGCCTCTTCTAAAACACTCACAAGAAATAACACAGGGATGATTAACTTTCTCCAGGTAGCATTCTGAACTATAAATAGGAAAATAACCTGTGCCTGAAAATAAATTGGTGTGGTTTTTTTCTATGTTTGGTGGCTGGGGAGAGTAGGCTTTGCTGTCTGAACATAGTTTCTTTTGTTAGTAGTAGTGGTTATGCATATGTATTTTAAATTAAGCTCAATTTATTTTGAATATAATGTCACTGGTTCTACTTAACCTGCAATTTTATTGGCCCAAGCCTGTAGTTACCAAAAAAAAAAAAGTATCAGGAATGAAACTCTGAAGCTTTGGTAAGAATCAGTTCCTTCTGTGTGAAAACTGTATCAGTTCCTTCTGTGTGAAAACAGATACTGTATTTTTCATTTCACTAGGGCAAAAATTGTGTGAATGGTAACGTGGGAGGTGATGCCATCTATCATATTGCATATTCACTTACTTTCAGGCTTTCAAGCACTGATGCTCTTTCTGCTGGCAGAGTTCTTGGCAGGTGTGCAGGATTCTCTCTTGAAAACTATCCTTTCCGTACGGCTAGGATTATAGGAGTTTTTCTACAAGAGTGGCGCAGGTCAGCAGATCAGTGCAAAAACCTATGTGCACAGTGACACTACTGTTCTTTATGATTATCTTCTCTCATCATTATGGAATTTCAGTGTGATTATGTTAGAAAGTTGGATTTAGCTTGCAGAATTATTTTTTGAAACAGTATTCCAACTTTCTAAGAGAAAATTGAGTGTGCTTGTAGTGAATACTAAATATGAGTTAATAAAACTTAATTAAAGTTCAGGAATTGAGATGTTTCATTATTGAAGTTCTGTTGGGTTCCTCAGTAGTAGTGCCCCTCACTACTGAAATAACCATTTCTACTATGAAAATACAAGTTTAATGATGACACCTTTTTTCTCTCTCAATGTTGAGCTGTAGCTTATTGGAGATACCTTCATTTGCTGTCTTCAAACTGAAGGTATTCTGTGGAAGGAAACATCCTTGTAAAATAACATTTAAATAAAAAGGAAGAATGGGTTTCTATGTTTATTACATACTTGTAATGTTTTGTGGTTCCACTGCTAGTCCCAGGTCTCCTGTAGTTAATTTCTTTTAAATGTGATTACTTTGCCTAGGGCTTGTACTTGTGCCCATCTTTTGCTGAAAAAGCATTAGAACTTTAAGCAGAGAATCTTGGAAATCTCTGTAGTTAGCCACTGGTTGGGAATTGCATGAAACACTAACTGAAAAGCAAAACATTTTAAGTAAATAAAAATATGTGTCACAAAATAACAAGTTAATTTTTTTTTAAACTTAAATGCTTTTTGGACCTAAATATTTCCAAGATAATTGTGCCAAGTGCTGATCTGTAATCATAAGTGTATATTTTAAAAAGCATGTGAGTTGCCAACCTAATACATACTCTTTGGTAGGAAAGGCCAAACAATTAATTTTAGCCCTTAGGACATATCCATTTCACAATTCCTAGCTTTGTGTTTGAAATGAAAATGTGTTCTGTATAAAAACTTGGCATTCATTACCCAAGGAAGCTTTTATGCTTAACTTTGTTTTCTTGTTACTTCATAATCGGAAAGCCACGTGTCAGCCTGTGTTTCTTTGGAGGTGGCACCTTCTGTGACGCTGTGGTCACCTTCCAGCAGAAGCTGATGACTCTTGCTTGACAGACACATAGGTGTCCTAATTTCCAGTTGAAATTCTTAAGTGCTAGCATAATGGGTGTCAAGGAGTTTGCAAACCCACGTTTGGGAGGAGCTCCTGCCAATCCCATCCTTGCAGAGTCAAGCCTTTTAAATTCTTTCCCAGTGCTTTACCTGCCAGTTCCTGCCATCTGCATGTGTACAGTCACCTCCCAGCACAGCTGTATTGGCAGGCTGCTTTACAATGACACATGAAAAGTCCGGTTCTTATTGTAAGAGAAAGAAGAAAGGGGGTGAATGTGTTGCTTAGAATTGCTGACCTGAGCACTGTCAGTCTGTCCCCGCAACTAAATCAATCATATTTTCCCACGCGAAAGAACTGAGGCCCTGTAAAATCTCAGGATCGCCGTTCATTTGAGGTAGAGCTGCCTTGCATCCTGTTACCACAGGAGACAGAGGGATTTCAAACCTCTGTTCTAGTACTGAAATTGATAGGTGAGTTAAAGCCAGTTCTAACAGATTTAGGAATATGTCTTCTATATAATGCCAGTAGGCCCAGTGAAATTTATAGGAATTTAGATATGACTCAGGTGGTATGACAGCTTTTTTAACTTCAGGGTGCAATTTTTTTAAAATAAAACAAATCATTAAATGGACATGTTTTTAAAGGGCAACAGTTTCTTACAAAATTGTTTTTCATTTTAGCATAAAACAGTCTGTTACTGTACTCAATGCAAAGTATGCTGTTTAGCACTTTTAAACTTACTGCAGCAGAAATTTCTGTTATATACTTATCTCTGTAAAACTAGAAAAAATTAGTTTTAAACATGAAGTTGTTTTATTTTGCATTTTATTGTTTCTCAGTTTCTATTCTTGTGCTTTATCAAGGCAGTCTTTAACAGTGTTTAATTTGTTAGTCTCTCACACTTAAAATCCTTCTGTTCCCATCAGCTAATTGTTTTTAATGACTAGATGTTTGAAAATCCCAGTTTAAACTGCGGGAATGATGAACAAGGGATCTTTTTGGGATTGCGTGTTTTTCAAGTTTTTTATTTGGCTATGTGGAGAAACAGCTGGTGCTCTGTGAAATGCAGACTAAACAAAGGAAATTGCTTAGTACTTGCAGTCTTTTTGTTGCAAATCATGTGTGTAAACTATTTCACACTTTTAAGCTTGTATCTGAGGCAGAGGTATATATCTTAAATAGAAAACAGTATTTTTGCCGTATAGAGAGTTGATAGAGATACTGATGATAATGGCAAGGGAATGATGGAACAGTATTTCACTGGCATGTTTCAAACCTTAATTCAGATGTTTTTTAATTATGAGCTATGAAACAAGACGAGAGAGGGAGATTGCATAGCAATACTATTAGCATCTAACATAAAGAACGTGTAGTAGGCCAGTCACAGAGGTCTAATATTTTGCTGCTTTGGAACAGATTAGGACACTGTATATCTCTTATTACCTTCTGGGGAAAATAATGTGTATGGTCAGGAATACTGTTGTGTGAGTCTATTTTTTGATTATTCTTTTCTGGAAGAGTTACTGACTTTTTGGAGGTCAGCACTTTTCTGCTACAAACATCTGCTGTAATCAGGCTGTGGTTTTGGTTCTTTGACAGTTTTCATTAGGGCCAGTCTGAAAGGAGATCAGTAAGTAAAGTCCCAACTGCATGATTTGTGTAAGTACTTACCTAGCATCTCTTAAAGCAGTTGAATGGCTTCCACTGCGCTTTTGACTTAGAGTGCAATGACTAACTAGTATCTTTTTTACCTAGTAATTTGCCATAGCTAGGAGTAATTGTGTGGCTATGTGCTGGAATAAAGTACATATTTTGTCACTTTTCCCTTTTTAAAACTTGTCTGTCTAAAGATTATCTGTGTTCACATGTACAATGAAGGGAGATGTGTGGAGATATTTTTTCTTGCTTAGGTATTACAAATACTTAATTGAATAATTGTTCTTAAGTGTCAAAAAGATCTTTGGCAGCAATAGAAATATTCTCAGAAACTCCTATGAAGGCTGCTTTGATTAGATCAAATAATTGTAACTCAGGTTACTTGGAAGCTACAGAAAACCCTGCTTTAGACTTTAGTATCATTTTTTTCTGAGAACAATTTTGCTGGACTACATTTTTGAACTGGCTGCTCCTTTATGACTGCTTTTTTTTTTTTTTTTGATGGGCCACCCATTAAAACATTTCTATCTGCCTGGCAAATGACTGCAGAACTAATATTTGCCAGATTTATCTTATCACTTAAATTGTTGTTTGGCTGTTTATCTGTTACTTCTGGGTCTGGAGAAGGGTTTTGTAGTTATTTCTTAAGTGCTACATACATAACGTATATTGAAAAAGTTAGCTATGGACTTACTGTGTAACACTGCAAACCATAACTTCTGGATCTGTGTAACAAGATTAAAACTGCATTTCAGGAACACTGATTTATTCTCTTCTTTGTCTCTTTGATAAGATCCATCCAGCTGTGCTAAGTTTAATACAACAGCCACAGAAAGGCAATTATTAACAGATTAACGTATGTTTATATTCTCTGGGGGCCAGGGTATAAAAGGTAATTCTTAAGTCTTAGTGCTTTTACTCTTTTTTGGGGGGGGGAAGGAGTAGGGGCATCTATTGCTTTGCGCAAATGGAGTTCAAATGTTAATAACTGTTTTGTTTTCAGGTTACAGAGGTTCTGATTAAGCTCATGACCCCAAATAATGGAATCATAGAACGGTTTGGGTTGGAATGGACCTTCAAGATCATCGAGTTCCAACTTCCCTCCATGGGCAGGGACACCTTCCACTGGACTGGGTTGCTCAAAGCCTCATCCAGCCTTGAATGTTCAAGGTTTGGACTTGGACATCCCAGGGGATGGGGCATCCACAATTTCTCTGAGCAATCTGTTCCAGTGCCTCACTACCCTCACACTAAAAAATATTTTCCTAGTATCTCACTAAATCTACTTTCTTTCAGCTTAAAACTGTTACCCCTCATCCTGTTACTGCAATCCCTGATGAAGAGTGCCTCCCCATCTCTCCTGTAGGCCCCTTTTAGGTACTGGGAGGCTGCTATTAGGTCTCTCCAGAGCCTTCTCTTCACTAGGCTGAACAAACCCAGTTCTCTCAGCCTGTCCTAGTACAGGAGGTGCTTTAGCCCTCTGGTCATTTTTGTGGCTCTTCTCTGGACCTGCTCCAACAGGTCCATGTCTGTCCTGTGCTGAAGACTCCAGAGCTGGATGCAGTACTGCAGGTGGGGTCTCACGAGAGTGGAGTACGTGGGGAGAGTCACCTCCCTCGACCTGCTGCTAATGCTTCTTTTGATGCAGCCCAGGTCATGGTTGGCTTGTGGGCAGCAAGTGCACACTTCCGGCTCATGTTGAGCTTCTCATCAACCAGCACCTCCATGTCCTTCTCTTCAGGGCGGCTCTCATTCCATTCTCCACGCAGACTGTATTTGAGCTTGGGGTTGCCCCAGCCCACATGCAGGACCTTGCACTTAACACCTCATGCAGCTGAAGCAAGAAGGTCGTATCAACAGGTTCTCCCTGATCATGTGGCCTGTCGTAGACCCCAACCACTAGATGTACTTTGCTGGACAGGTCCTTGATTTTAACCCGTAAGTTCTCAACCTGGTCACGACTTTCTCAGACTCAGCTCTTCACAATCTATCCACTCCCTTACATAGAGGGCAACTCCCTCTCCCCTCCTGTCTGTCCTTTCTGAAACGCCTGTAGCCCTCAATCACAGTGTTCCAGTCATGCAATTCATCGCACCATGTCTCCGTGATAGCAATTAGGTCGTACTTTTCTAACTGCGCCACAGTTTCCAACTCTTCCTGTTTATTTCACATGCTGCGTGCATTGGTATAGAGGCACTTCAGCTGGGCTACTGGCCTCATTGTCTTCTTAGAGGAGCCCTTCCTAACGCCACTGGGACAAATCTGGGGTTTTCCCACACTGCAGCCAAAGGCAACACAGCGTTCCCTCACTCTTCTTTGTCGCCCAGTACATCCCCTCCCCCATCGTATCTAGTTTAAAGCTGTGCTAATCAGCCCAGCCAGGTTTCTCCCTAGAATATTCTTGGCCCTTCTAGTCAGTCTCATCCCATCTGATGTCAGTATTCCCCATTTCTCAAAGCTCTGCCCCAGATCATAATGCCAAAACCCCTGAGTATGACACCATCCCCAAAACCATTCATTCAGCCTAACTGTTTTCATTCTGTCTGGGTCCCAGTCTCCAACTGAGAGGAGAGAGGAGAACCCTACTTGTGCTCCTGATCCTTTAAGCAGTCTCCCCCGAGCCCTAAAGTCCCTTGTGATTGCCCTTGGGTTTCTTTTACCTACTTCATCATTGCCAGCATGAAAAAGCAGTAAGGGGTAGTAACTGGAGGGTCTTACCTGGCGAGTGGTGTTCCTAGCAATATCTCTTACCTGGGCCCCGGGCAGGCAACACACTTCTCTATGGGATGGGTCCGAGCGGCATATCTGGCCCTTAGTTCCCTTCAAAAGGGAGTCCCCTGTGATGACAGCCCTTTTTTTGTTTTTTTGTTTTATTGATGATGTTGTGATACTGAGGGCAGTCTGACTTGTCCCAGGCAACCCCTCTAAGATGGATGGACCTTCATCCACCTCCACATGCCCCTGTCCCCGCAGTTCCAGAGCCTCATACCTATTGTGTAACAGCACCTGGAAAGGTGGGACAGACTGAGAGTGGGTCCGCCTGCACAGGGACTTGTCTCCATTAGATGATGTTAGTTTCTCTTCTCTTACCCACCAACGCTGTGACCCTGCTGTAGAAGGGCCACCACATTTGTCAGGCACGATTTGCCCTTAGTGACGCCATGTTGGCAGTTGCCAGTGACCTCCTTGTTTTCCATGAGCCTTAGTGTAGTTTCCAGGAGGATCTGCTCCATGATCTTGCCAGGCACAGAGGTGAGACTGATCGGTCTGTAGTTCCCTGGGTCTTTCTTATTTACCTTTTAAAAAATAGGGGTTATGTTTCCCCTTTTTCAATCGGTGGGAACTTCACCAGACTGCCACAGCTTCTCAAATATGATGGATAGTGGCTTAGCAACTTCATTTGCCAGTTCCCTTGGGATCCACAGATGCATCTCATTAGGTCCCTTCTGTACCTTCATCTTCCTTAGGTGGTCTCAAAGCTGATCCTCTCCTACAGTGGACAGTTCTTCATTCTCCCATTCCCTGCCTTTGCTGTCTGAGACTGTGCCCATAAATTCTCATTGAAGGGCCACATGGCATTATTCAGTGAAGACTAGCTGGGAATTGGTTAAGTGATACCATTCCGGATCTGATCTGCTGCAGTACTGTGTCGGGACCTAGTTTGTTAATTGCAGTGACGTGGTCCTCTGGGACTGGGAAAATATTTTTGGTCTTGAATCAGAGATTTTGGAAGTAGAGACAGGAGGTTGGAGAATTGTGTTTCTTAGGGTCAAATTTATTTTTTTAACAGCTTACTGAAAACAGCAAAACTTAATTCACCTTTACGGTGTCGGTAAATCTTGCACAGTTGTGATATAATTAAATTATTCAAAGCTATGTGAGATTAAAAAATGACTGAGATGAACGTGGAATGGCCTTTCAGAAAGTTGTTTCACAGCCAATAGTATTTGTCTGCTTTCTATCCATGTATATAAGGTGAAAAAGTTAGAAGAAATGTGTTGAGAATTATTCTGTTTGTATTTTAAATATTATTTGGTTTCAAATTAACAGTCTGGATAGCAATTTCATTGTTTATCAAAAATCTGATAAGCAATCTAGTAAAGTTCTTTGGCTTTTGTAAATACTTAAGTACTCTCCTTCACAAATGGGAATTTGTATCTTTTCTCAAAGGTACTTATAACTGCTGGTAACAGATGGCTGCTTTCCCTGCATGGAGCCAAGCAGCCCTCCCTATCTCCGTGGCCTTGCAGGTGTTGCATTCTTTCCTCTCGTTTGGGTTATTCTCTGAGCCCTTGTTAAATTTAAAACCCCCTGTCTCAGGACAGGATGAGGAAACTAAATATCAGTGTAGGACTGTTACGTGATTTCTTGTAGTCTGTGTAGATGTTGTGACAATTAAAAGGAATAAACTGTAGTTTGCTAAAATCAAAAGACAGAATTTGCTGGCTTTTCAAGAAAGGTTCAATTTAGTGTGAATGTTGCAGATAAAAATAATTAGCAGATTTAGCTTTTCCAGGGGTACCAGTACAAGTACGTTTGGAAACTAGTATACTTCATCAAAGAAGAAACTGAATGATTTTTATTACCTAGCAGGTAGAAAGCAGAAAATTGCAGTCATTGGATGAGTCTGGGAGAAAGAGGGAAGGTGAGGGATAACCTCAGAAACTTCAGTATGTGTAGCTCAAATTTGTAAATGAATATTATTGCTCTTGATTCTTATTATTCAGTAATATTTTAATCATGAAGGATAATCTAGAAATAAGCAAGACTGTTGAAAAGTGGAGGAGCGTTGCTGTGCCACTGTATGCGGTTTGGTCAGGTCCACCTATTCTCTACATGCTTGTCTCAGTCTTCCTGTATAAAACTTTCAAACTATGGCAGCTTTATCTTCATTTGCATTTTCATTAAGCTATTCAGTAACATGGCATTTAGATTCTCTTATTCATGTAGGAGTTTTCAATTTTTTAAAAGTATATGAAGAATATTTAAGAACTAAAAACTGCTGATCAGTGTCGATAACCTCCTTAGTTTGCTGCTTTTTTTTTTCACTTTTTGACTAGCTTTTCTGCATTGTTTACGAAATTATTATACTGTAGTGTAACTGCCAGCATTACAGGCCAAACAGCGTGTTTTGGGTTGTTTTGTTTTTCTTGTGACTAAAGTCAGCTGTAGTCCATCCAGAAAAAAGTGAGAGAGTTTTTCCAGTTCTGTTCTGAGGCTCAACACAGACTATTTCCACACCTCCACTGTATTTGTTTGCTTGTTACAGAAGTGGTGAGATTTGGTAGTTTTGGCTGGGTAGTTTTCTTCAATTCACTTTCTTGTTTAGTCTCTGGGAGAGACAGGGAGATGTATAAACACATGGAAATTAGAAAAGAAATGCCCACTTATCTTTGTAGCCTATGCACACACCTGCTCTGCACAAATGCCTTAGGCTTTTCATCCCGGAGATCACTTGGTGCCAAAAAGAATGGAAATTGGCTACCCTGAGTCAGGTGGCAGCGCAAGTCTTGAACGTTTGAGGACCACCTGTCACAGCAGAGTTCTCCTGCTGCTTCAGTGAGGGCAGGAGGATTAATTTGAGAGGAAAAAAAGGTAAACTGAACCAAGGCCACTTTAATTCTGAACACCAGCATCCTATGTGAAGATTTAGTATATATTAAAATAATTTTCATATTGAACCTATTGCAGTGCATTTTAGCGCACTGGCAGTTTCATTCTTACAGATTCCATTCTTACATGAGAGATGTTATTACAACGTGATGTTGTTACAACATTATGCTATTATAACATGGTGTTATTATATTGTGGTGGAGGAGAACATCTGGGCTTTGCAAGAAGAGCCTCGAATCCCAAGTGTGGAGGAAGGAATCAAAGGAAGAGGGATCAGCACAAGGGTGAGTGCTGAGCTTTGAAAAATAGTGTCTGGTCTTCAGTTGCGTGCCAGAACATTTAATTTGTAGTTTTTCATAAATGGTAAGAACACTGGAGCCTGGAGTATTCTGGTGTTTTTTGGTAGCCAAAAAAAGTGCTATACACTTAAAAGAGCTAGAGGGTCACTGCTTGGAAAATTGTAGGAAAAGAAGCTGCCACTTCATGTTTATTCCATAGAACACTCTTGAAACAGGATTTTTGGGGACTGCATCAAGATATATCAAGACACTGATTATCAGTGGTTTTTTTCCTGGGAATGAGCTAGGGAGAATCTCATTTTGCATGGTGCTGCTTGCCTAAGTACAACATTAGAATTGATCAAGGAAGATGATCTATTGAGTACTGGACGTCTCAGGAAAAAAAAAAGGTGTGTTCTGCAAGGTGTGTTCAGATATGTTGTGATCTAGATCATGTGAGGGAGTTGGCCTTCATCACATACCTAGGCATACCTTGGCTTTCAATGTGTTTTTATTACAGCGGTTTTATTTGATGTTTTTTTTAGATTACAGTTCAATTTCTTGGGATTATTAGTAGTTTATAATATGTATTTGCCTGAAGGATAGCACAGAAATGTAGTTAGACACCTACAGATCCAAAACATATACAGAATAAAGATGAAGAGTGGGAGGAAAGAAATACAACATGGAAATATCTGTTGGGTCTTCACTATTTATTGATTTGCTGCCTGCTTGGATTTTTGTGAAGGCTGTTTTCAAAAGTGCTAGCTAAACTGAGGAAAACTGAAGAGGGGTCTGGAGGAGACTGGAAGGGGATTAGGAGGGGACGTATGAGGTATAGATGAGACTGGGAAAGGATAGATGGAGGCTGGAGAGAAGGAGGATCTGAAAGACTGGGAAGGGAGGGAGAAAGTGGGCTCAGGAAGAGCACTGTGCCGGTCACTCTGTATGCTATTTACTTTCTTCTCTTTTTCCTTTGCATTTAGAGAGACAGGTCTTTCTCTTTCAAATCACATCACTGTATGGTAGAGCCTTTCTGGAAGTTAGTTTTTTCAGCTTCTTGATTTCATTTGATATGTGGTGCTAAAAGCTTCATGCTCATCATTGAAAGAAATCTCTCTGGATTCTTGTATCACACTTATTTTCAGATCTCTGCCATGTGAACTTCAGAACCAGAAGAACTTTTGGGAGTTTGCCATTCCATTACTTTTGAATTGGATGATGAGATAATAAGTTAATTAACTGCAGTATCAGCCATATGAATGAACCTTCCTATTTAATGTTAATTGTTAATTATAAAAAAAATAGCACTAGTGTATGTGTATTACCTTTTTAATAATTATTTACCACATTTTGCCTCTCTTTGTGATACACTAATCACATCAGTTATAGCACTCTTGAAGTGGAAACTTCCTGTCATTTATTTGCCAGTATCTGCAGCAATAGTCTGGGGTGAGGGTCAGGCGAACTATAAATTCTCATGTTGCCCCTGTTTAGCACAGTGTTTCTGAGTCAAAGATGAGTTTACAGACTGCCCATCACTGGATAGACTAAATTCCCTTGGAAGTGAGTGGGAGCCACCCATGTATGTCAAAGGCAGGATTTGGCCTTTTATGCAGCGAGCTTGCTGTAAAGGGACATGCACATCCCAAGATCTGTTATGAAAGAACATCTCATGCCTAAGCTTGTTTTGTGGTCCATCACAGCTTGAAATGAGCCCATGTACTGCCTTCCAGTGACATGTTTAGTGGGAATTTTAATGCAATTCTAAATTTGATCGCAGAGTGGGTACAGTTTTAAGGAAGCAGTAGGAGGTTCCTGGAAGTAATAGGAGGTTCCTGGAGAGAAGTGGTGACAAATTTCTGACCCAAGAGATAGAGGAACCAACAAAGAGAAGTACCCTGCTGGACCTCATACTCACAAACAAGGAAGGACATGTTGGCGATGTGGAGGTGGAAGGCAGCCTTGCCTGCATGGACCAGAGCTCAGGATCCTGAGTGGAGGGAGCAGGGTAAAAATCAAGATCATGACCCTGGACAGCAGGAGAGCAGACTTTGACCTCTTCAGGGATCTGCTTGAAAGAGCCACATGGGGTAAGGCCCTGAAGGGGAGAGGGACACAAGAAGACTAGTTGGTACCTCCTTCAAGCCCAAGAGAGGTCCATCCCGACAAGGAGGAAGTCAAGCAACAAGCTAGAAGACCTGCGTGGATGGACAAGGAGTTCCTGGCAAAACTCAAATGTAGAAGGAGACTATATAGAAGGTGGAAGCAAGGACAGGTAACTGGGGAGGTATGTAAAGATGGTATTTGAGAATGCAGGGAAGAGGTTAGGAAAGCCAAAGCAATTTGGGTCTAACTATGAATGTCAAAGGGAACAATAAGGATTTCTGTAAGTACAAAAGTAGCAAGAAGACTAGGGAAAATTTGGTCCCAATGCTGAATGGGGCAGAGTCCCAGGAGACACAGGACATGGAAAAGGCTGAGGTACTAAATGCCTTTTTTGTCTTAGTCTTTAGTCGTAAAGACATCAGAAAAGTCCTCAAAAATCCAAGGACCCAGAGACCAGGCAGAAAGTGTGGAAGCAAGGAAGACATACACTTGGTGGAAGATCCGGTGGAAGATCTTGGTGGAAGAGAGTAATTAAGCAAACTGCACGTATGTAAGTCCGTGGGCCCTAGAGGGACCTGGCTGATGTCATTGTGAGTCCACTGTCAATGACCATTGTGATCAGTCATGGTGACTGGGAGAAGTGCCATAAGATCCTCACAGAGAAGCTGCCAAATTCTGGGCTGGATGAGCAGGCAGTGAGGTGAATTGAAAACTGAATGGCCAGTCCCAGAGCGTGGTGATCTGTGGCATAAAGTCTAGTTGGAGGCCAGTTGCTAGTGGTGTACCGGAAGGGGACAATAGCAGGTGTAGTCCTGTTTAACATCTTAATTAGTGATCTGGATGTTGGGGAAGAGTGTATCCTCAGCAAGGTTGCTGATGACACCAGACTGGGAGGAGTGGCTGATAAACTAGAGGGTTGTGCTGCCATTCAGACTCCCATGACCCCCCAACAAGCTGGAGAAATGGGCTGACAGAAATCTTATGCAACTAAACAAACACAAGCACAAAGTCCTGCACCTGGGGATGCACAATCCTAGGTGCCAGTTCCTGTGGGCTGACTGACTGGAAAGCAGCTTTGCAGCAAGTACCTGGGGGTCCTGATGAACATCAAGTGGAACAGGAGCCAGCAATGTGCCATTCCAGCAACAAGGGCTGGTTGTACCCTAGCTGTGCTGGGAGCAATGTTGCCTGCAGGAGGAGGGGGAGTGAGCCTTCCCCTCCCCTCGGCATTGGGGAGGCCACACCTGGAGTGCTGGGTCCAGTTCTGGGCTCCCCAGTACGAGAGAGGAAGAATCACAGAGTCATTGAAGGAAGTTGTTCCTGAAAACTTCTTTTATTTCCTGTCTAAAGCCTTTCCAGATGCTACTGTCAGTTTTATAGGATACACATGCATGTGTGCACACACATATGTGTACCTGCATCTCCTGTGATCTCCTTTCCTTTTTATCTTTTTTTAATAAATGTATTTTAAAAATACTTTTAGGATTGATATTTTCAACAGTAGCAGATGCTTTCTGGGGGGAGACAGTAGCTTTTGCATGTTAAGCATGTGAACTGTTTTATAAAGCCTCATATGCTGTGTGCAAAACCTTGGAGGATTTGAGCAGAGGTTGTAAGTTTTAGTTCCAAAACTGATTTTGCGCTGATGCTTTCCTTTAAGGTGTTTGGAAGGACAGAATGTTGGAATCAAGACTAACTTGATCCTGCACTTTTATAGCACAAAGGACCAGAATGAGCTATGGAACTTTGGTTTATATAATTGTTCCTTACTAAAAAAAAATGTATATAAGCTTTTTTTGGTTTTCTAAGAATTCTGTAATTAAGTGGCTTATTTGCATGTATATTGTTGCTTCCACCTTCTGTAGCAGAAATAACATTGAAATAGTGAGTTATGTAGGTGTCAAATAAGTGGTGCCAGTGCAGAAGTAGATGTTCAGCTATATAAATTTTTTTTAAATGTAGATTTTTTTTTCTCTACAGAGCTTTTGATGGTGATTATTAAATGTGTTTAGAGCCTCTCCCTCCATTAATTTAGCTTCGGAAATTGCAAAACTCTTAATCATGTTCCCTGTCATCAGCAGCAGAAAGGTCACAAGAATATGCTTTTAATATGTGGGATTTGAGAATGAATGAGAGCTGTTTCCCGATTTGGAAGATGGTTCTGAATCCTACAGAATATGAATGGAGTATCTGAAAGAGCTGCTGTTTTGGGGGGGTTGTTTCTTTGGTTGTTCCCCTCTCTGTCCCACCAAGTGTTTATGGAGGGGGTTTTTTTTGTTTTGTTGGTTAGTAAAAAGCAACAGATAGTTCAGAATATTGCCTGGCACAGATGTCAGGAATGGTGATTGGTGAATGAACAAGAGATGTGAAAACACAATTTCTTTTTGGGTTACATGTCTATTGGAAAACAAGAACTAACTGTGTGTGAGTTGTAGAGATGCAATCTGATTTGGCTTTTCCTCAGGTCATTAAAAATGCCGTCTTGTCCACACCTCATAGTAGTGGAAAAGGTTGTGGCTTTGTTTTCATGTAAGTATGTGCATTGCATTGTGAAGCTAATTTCAGCATTTAAGATGGTACATCCATGAAATAAGTTAACAGAATTCTCAAGTGTGCACCCAGGATATACAGTAGGTTGTATCACCTCTGCCAAAGCTGCTGTTGTGTTGTTCTTAATGGTGGCAGGGTTGTTAAAACCAGTTAGTTAGCTTTGCTCTGTCCTTAGCAGTTACAGCCTTACAGTTGTGTTGTGGCTGTGTTCACAGCCTGCTCATTGATGTAATTAAGTTGCATACGCAAAGTCTTTAGGAGAAAAAGAGAGCTTGGATTTGTGTTGTTTGGGCATTTGTTGGTTTTGTTTCTTTATTTTTTTTTAATAACTTGTTTTCTGTGTAAAGAAATGAGGTATTAGACTTGGAAAATATAGCAGTCAGGCACTGGAGGAGTTAAGAACAAAAGAGACAATGGACAAAACAGATATAATGTTTTATTCCTTGAATTAACTGTCAAAATTCCAGTATTTCTTTCAATGGAGAAAGTGGATTTGGGTAGGTAGCATTTGACTATGTGGCAATCAGTAGTTGAAAGCAGGGAAAAAAAAAAAAGAATGCTTGAAGTGTCTGGAAGGAGGCTACATATGTGACATTAAGTAATGTATTTACATCTCACCTTTTGAGAACATTCTGTCTCTTGACCTAGTCAGTATTTAGGCAGTAATAATTCGGCAGAGCATTTCCTGAAGATAAATGCACTAAGTGTATTCTGGGCAAGTGCATACTACTGTAAATGTTGCTAAGGCCTAAAATACACTTTGGGTTTTTTGGGTTTGGGTTTTTTTTGTTGTTGTTGTTGTTGTTTTGTTTGTCTGGGGTTTTTTGTTTTGTTTTGTTTTACACAAATAACATTATTAAATTTGCTTGTAATAACAGAATTCCAGCACCTTGGAGGTACATAGCCACGTTTTAAAGCCCCCTGTTCTCCAGTGCTTCTATGATGGGTGGCATTAAAATGTGATTATATACCTGCAATGTGTATAATACATCAATATTTTATTGTTCTGTTATCCACACTATTTGTTCTACCTGCTTTTTATTACCCTACTACCATTTTTATTATTCCTAGTGTAGAAACTGTGCTCCATTTTCTTAAGCCCACCAACTGAAGTCTTAAAACACAAATTCCAATTTGTGTGTCTCCGTTTGTTTTCCAACTATTTTAATTAAAGATACTCAATCAAAATTTGATTGTGTATGCGGTTCTGTTCTGAAATGCAGTTATCTTTAGCTTAATATCTCACAAGTATGCATATTGGCATGACTACTTGTGATGGGTTAGCCCTTGGCTGGGGGCCAAAACCACACACACCCACTCACACAATTCCCACCCCCAGCCGAGGATAGGGGAGAGAGTTAAAGGGGTAGTACGTAAAGGTTCTGACTGGGCAGGACCAGCCCGATTGGCAGATCCTCTGGTGTTGACTAGCCAAGTGTTTTTTGCTAAATGTGTATCCCAGTTTTTGGGGTAAAGGGAAAAAAACAGGACTCATGGGTTGAGATAAGGACAATTTAATAAATAAACTACAATAATATTGAAAATAATAGTATATGCAAATATACAAATGAATGATACATAGTGATACTGCCCCCCCACCCGCTGACCAAAGGCTCAGCCTGTTCCTGGCTAACAATCCCAGAGAAGGGAGAGTCTGAGTGATACACAGTGGTACTGCCTCCCCCTCCCCCCACCTGATGATAAAGACACAGCCTGTTCCCGGCTAACGATCCTGGAGCAGGGAGAGAGTGTCCCAAAACCGCACTCATGATTCCCCCAGGTGGGGGGTGCACTGCTCCTGGAGACACTCACAGACCAGAGATAACAGTCCGAGAGTCCCAGACCGAGAGCTGAGTGCGATGGGGGGGGGAACGACCACCTGGCCCCGGCTAACGATCCTGGAGCGGGAGAGTCTCGAAACTCACAGAACGGAGACAACAGTCTGAGCGTCCCAGACTGAGAGCCAACCGGGGTTTGGTGGGGAAGGCCTTGGGAGAGCGGCTACCTGGAGTGAGATGATCTGGAGCTAAGAGAGATCTGAAACAAAAAGGGACCTGGAACAAAAAGGGACGATCTTCCGGAGGGTCCTCACCTATATATGGGGCATGACGTGTATGTTATGGAATAGATTATTGGCTATTCTGAGTTTTCAATCTTAACCTAAGAGCAAATCCTAGGCTAGCAGCCAAGCTGTGTTTCATCCCTGGTCTGCCATCCTTGGCAGCAGCACAAAACATCGTTTCTTATCAGCTTCTTCTAAGCACAAATCCAAAACACAGCCTCTTGCTAGCTATTATGAAGAAAGTTAACTCTGGCTCTGCTTAACCCAGGACATGTACTCCATATTCAAACTCTTTTTGGAAGCCCTGCCACTTCTTAACATGCTGTAAAATGATGCTCTGTCAAGATGTGCTTCAAAAGCCTTGTTTCATTTTAAGCTAGTGACCCCTGAAGATTTTTCTAGATAGCTTATGGGAATGGTGAAACAAAGAGCCATGTGTTGTTGGATTTGCACAGAGACCCTGTATTCAGGGTTTATGACGAGAGACACAGCTAGGCACATAAAGGAGTTGCTCTAAGGAAGAATAGAGAAAGAAGACTGCATCTATTTAAAGTCAGGGTAGGAAGTACAAAACTTTTAGATCAACTTGTGCTCAGGAATATGAGAGGTCAAGGTGTAAAGCGGGATGGCTCTGTTTATTATCCATGTATTTCGTACCACTTTATAAATAACTTGAACAGCCATTTTCATTTGCTGTAGGTTGATACAGATTAGATCAAATTGGATAATAATAAACATTAACCTGAAATTTCTTAAAAAAATGAAATAGGATACATACAGAGAAGAACTCTAGCTTGGATTACAGATCATGGTCTTTTCAAAGCTGGCTCCATCTACCTCTGGTGTTTGTGGGGCTTGGAAGAAGACACCTGTCTTTAAAAGCCAAAATTAAATACATAATGCTTTGATTTTCTTTTTTTTTAAACTTAATTTCACAGCATTGTTACGTATCCCTGACAGTGAAGTTAATAGCTGCACAATTTTAACTCAGATGTTAGCAGAGGACACTGCTGTAATGTGACAGGACTGTTTAAAGTTATATAAAACTTTAGGCCAGCAATCCAAACTGGATTAATCACAGTGTTTTCCCCTCAACTATAATGGTTCCGCTGGCAGTGAAAAAAAGTTGGTGGAGAGGTTTTGTTTTGATGTTTTTGTTTTATTTTGTTTTTAAACAGAATTGTAAGTGCATTTATGTTGACTTCTTAAAGCTGATATGCCAGGACTGCCTTTCTGAGGGCTGTGATATGTAATGTAATATCAGCACTTTACTAAAACAAATTATTTCGGGAATTTGTTTCACATGTATTCCAGCATATCGCTATGTTCCATCTCTCTCAAGTAAACCACTGAAATGGTAAAATTAAAGAAATCCCAGACATCTGTTGAAAAAGCAGCTGTATTAATCTTCTTTTTACAGCAAAGATACTGAATATTTCTTAACCGCTTGATTAAAAAGTTGCTTCACTCTTCTTCTGATGAGTGCCATAGGTCCTGTTACCTGTAAAGTAGAGCTGTGCTAACAATGTCCTAGAGAAGGACTTTTGAACAATGTGGGCTTGAATAAGGGACAGCTACAGCTTTGAAAGGAAGTCCACAATGGATGATGCAAAATATGGAAAAAGATCGTAGGGTAAGAATAAGTGATAAATATTTCAGAAAAATTGCTGTGACATACGAGTAATACATGATAACATATTACACTTTGCTAGGTTACCTGAGTTTTGCTTGTTATTACTGTTAATCGTTGGAGCCCTGCAGTTGCATGATCTTTTGTTAAAGAGATACTGTGGTCTGCCATGGTACTGAGATACAGTATGATGAAGTGGCTGCTTACACTATTTTCCTGCTTTGTTATATCTGAAGATGTAATGTTGCACGGACGGTAACACTTCATCTCTGCTTCTCCTCCCTTGTTGCACTTTTCCCCTGCTCCAGCCTCGGGTCCCTCCCACAAGGTAGTCCTTCACTAACCTCTCCAACATGGGTCCTTTCCATGTGCCACAGTTCTTCACAAGCTGCTCCAGCATGGGTCATTTCCACGCAGTGCAGTCCTTCAGGAACAGACTGCTTCAGCTTGAGTGCCCCTAGCTCCTGCCAGGAACCTACTCCAGTGTGGGCTCTCCATGGGCTGAAGCTTCCCTCAGGGCATGTCCACCTGCTGCAGGGGTGGATATCTGCTCCACCATGGTCCTCCATGGGCAGCAGGGGGACAACCTGCTCCACTAGGGGCTCCACCAGGGGATCCACCAGGGGCTCCACGGGAATCTGCTCCACAGGAGAGAGCAGAGGTGCCTGGTGCACCTCCTCCCCTCTTCTTCACTGACCTGGGTGTCTCAGGGCTGTCTCTCACATTTTTTCACTCCTCTCTCACACAACTGTTGCACAGCTTCTCTTACCCTTTCTTAAATATGTTATCACAGAGACACTACCGCTGTCACTGAAGGGCTCAGCTTTGGCTGGCAGTGCGTCCGTCTTGGAGCCAGCTGAAGCTGGCTCTATGGGACATGGGGGGAGCTTCTGGCATCTTCTCACAGAAGCCCCTCTTCTCTTGGCCACCGTGGCCACCACTTACAAACTTGGTTGGAGACTGGACACTGCCTGAATGGACACTAGATAGGAGTCAGTGCAGACATTTTTTCTGTTGTAAGGCTAACAAGAAAGAACAGAGGAACAAGGCTTACATCCTGAAAAATGTTAGGAAATACATTGTTATGCTCTGTAAATGGGCTTTAAGCAACATGTACATGCAAAATATTATAGGAATGGTGTAAGTTCATAGATGATTTTGTAATATCTGTTTGTTAGAGGGGTTTTTTTAATAGAATCAATAATTCCCAGAGTAGCTGCCAGTAATTAATGCATTTTTTGTCATTTCAGTTAGCATTTTTCAGTCTGTATTTATATAAAAATCAGTAGAAATGTGAAACTAAGTAATGTAGCCTAATGATAAAATTCTTCCCCTGGTTCAGGATTAGCACAGGTTCTATTGTTAAGGTGTAAATGGTATGTAAACTTTGTATAAAATTCCCAATGTTGTGGAAATACAACAGCAGACAAAATTTCTTTCTTTTGTACTCACCTTGCTTGTTTTGTAATCTGATTTCTACCTACAGGATGCTTAGATTAAACACTGTGGGCTATATTATGATAATATACTTTTAAAATATATCTATTTATATATATATATATATATATATATCTTTTACCAAAAAAAATCCTCTCAAACCCAGAAATGTAAATTTGTTGACTGAAACAATGTGGGTGATGGAGAATGGAAAAATCAGAAATGATACTTTAGTTAATAGTGACTCTTAACACATGATCAGATAAGGTGCACATGCTTGTATGTGTATTTACAAATATTCTCAGCTGCCAGGATTTGCAAATTAAATACTTTTTGTCTCCCTCCTCTTTCCCCCATCCCCAGGCACAGGAGAAAGTGGCAAGAGTACATTCATTAAACAAATGAGGATTATTCATGGATCAGGTTACACAGAAGAAGACAGGAAAGGCTTCACAAAACTGGTTTACCAAAACATATTTACTGCCATGCAGGCGATGATCAGAGCCATGGATACTCTCAAGATACAGTACACATCTAAAGAGAATGAGGTAAGCCAGTACAAAGAAAAGTCTAGTTTCAGCCCATGCAGTTTTGCTTGATGCTGCTATGCTTTGAAACATACCACCTAGAGCCCTTTAATGGATTTGGTAGCAACCTTTATGTACTTAATGTAGAATGTCTCCAACATTTTTTTAGTGTCAATGTATGTTATACAATTACATTTTTTTGTTTCAGTGCTTATGATTATAGAACTGTAAAAGTTCTGCTTCAGTTAAATCAATTATATCCTTTGCATCCATCTCTTGTATCAGTTGTTCAAGTATCATGAAGAATATGGAAACAAATTATTGGGTGATACTTGTTTAAAATAGGGGAGATTTCCAGTTGGCTAAATTTTAGTGTTAAGATGGGGAAGACTGTGTAGGAAGTATCAAGGCAGAAATTATTTGTAGAATTTATGGGTTTTTTACTGAGTTACTGTGTGAAGAAAACAGTTGATAGCCTGCTTTTCATTGAACAATGCAGAAATCTAAATTTTGATCAGATTTTTTTTATAATTTAAGTTGGTCTGTGTTATTTATTCCCCTTAGGGTTATAGAGATGAGGGATAGAAAATATTGTTTAAAGTAAAGGACTGGGAAATTTAAGTTAGTTTATATCTTTGTCACAAAAGAACAGATGGTGTCAGCAAAAACAAATTTTGGACTTCAGAGGGCTGAGGTATTAGGGGAATTCTTTCCTACAAGAGAAGAATATTCTGAGGGTTAATAAGTTGTTTGCAAAATACCTTTAGATCCTTAAGAAGGTGGCAGTTACAGAAACAGTGAATGTGACTGTGAATATACTTCATCCTAATTCAGACGTGTATATTTTACAACTGTTCTGCCAGTGTCTTCAGATTCAGAAGGTTATAATGCTATTTTACCGTTGTTGGAGAGATGCAGAATTTGGTCTTGTGCTTCTCCATTAAAGGTAACAAAGAGCTAAGCGATAAGAACACAGTTTGTCAAGCTCAGCTTCAATGGCATTTAGAAAGCAAAGTAATTTTTGCTTACACATTGAGAGAGACAACATGAAAATAACCACTCCAGTCACTTTGCAGGAGACAACTGCATTTTAATGTTTCATTTAGGGGGTGAATATAGTGCAAAGTACTGTAAGTCTTGTAATTGCCTTTCATTAAAGGATCTTAAGCCTGTAGTGAAAAACAGTTGACAACAACAGAAGAATTGTAATTCTGCTGCCGTAATTATATTGCAAAGGTGTGTCCAGTGACCACACAGAAATTGTCCAGCGTACTACTGAACATTTCAGTATATCTATCTTCTCCGTGGCATGCCTTCTTTTCCCTGAAGAAGTTGTTTCCCTCTGGCTCTCTTATTAGTTTTTGTTTATTGTTTGGTTTGTTTTTCTTGTATCCTGACCAAGTCAGGTTTTCTCCTCTGTGGGCCCTGGAATTCTCTGGCTGATGAATATCTTCATTTAATGTTTTTGTAGCAGAGAACAGATTGTTGTCCACCGAGTGTCTCCTCCCTGTGAGTGTGATGTGTCTGAAAATCTGTAACTCATATATGGACAGAACATCCAAAAAGGCCTCCTAATCCTCTTAATGTTTGCAGATAAAAACAAGTTTTATAGAAGGTGTTACAGAGGTTTCTTATTGTGTTGTCTGCTGCAAGTATCTAAGTAAATGGCCTGGCTTTCTAAAGGTATTGCATTGAGATGGGAAGGTTTTTGTTTTGTATTGGCTTGAAGTTGCTTGGATGAAGTACTTACCTATGTAGTTGTGCTTGAGCTTTAGTTTAATTGAGCACGCAATTTTTATCCTAGTTTCAGGTGGTACGTTCGTCGGTATACTTTATCTCATCCTCCGTTTGAAGTTGTAAGGTATCATAGCATGTTTTGGGTTTATTTTAAGCATAAATCCTGCAGATGTTTAGCTACTTAGTAATTCAAGGAATTTTTATAGTACTATCTAAACCCCACAGTTTTGGAATGGATTGTTTGAATTTATTTTCTCCTTTTTTTCCTGTTCTTACCACTCCATAAATAATTTGCTGATAGATGTGAACTAGTTGGGAGGGTTGGGGATCAGATGGAGGAAGTAGTATTTATTATTTATATGTCACTTCTTTCAATGTAATTCTGTGGAAATTTGTAAATTGAGTGTTGGTTAAGTAGCCGGTTACAGTACAACTTGATTTACAGTCTCTGAGGATAGTCTTTTTGTGTGAGGGCTTGAATCAGCTACTTTTACAAACACTTCTTCTTTCCATGTGATAATAGAGACTGACAAAAAGCAAGATGAAAGTTAAAGGCACTTGGCTTCTTTGAGAAATTGTGATTGTGTGCTATATTAAGATAAGTAAATGAAAGAAGGAACATATATGTGAGGCACAGAGAAGTAAAAACTCAGCTGATAGTGAAAGCTCTTTTTTGCTGTCTGGACTTTTTTTTTTAAATCAACT
>VZTO01005247.1:34736-46942 GCA_013400615.1 Syrrhaptes paradoxus | reverse complement strand
GAAAATTATATAACACAGTTCTTTCTTCTCATCATTTTTTTAAACCTTAGGAGAGAAACCATTGCTCATAGCAGGTGCTTTATTTTGAGAGTAATATGATGGTCTTAAAATTACTTTATGCTTTTAAAAGTACTTTTTTTATTGCAATCAAATTTAACTTTCAAGATGCAGTACTCTGATAACTGATTTTCATTGTGCTACCATTAATGCAGGTGACAAAGGGCTAGAATTTATAGACAGTCTAGATGTATTTTTAGCAATTTATGTTACATAGACACTAATTCAAAACATTCCGAAATGTATTGCATCCTTCTTTGTGACAAACATGTTTAATTATGGGCCAATGCACAAGTCTGAGTCTAGGCACTCCTAACTGGAGATTTCAATTTGATTTTCCAAGAAAATGAGACATATGTGACTAGACTAATTGTATCTGTCTTTGGACGTTCTCTCTGTTTTCAGTTGAATTCCACAAAGACGTCGAAGTTAAAAAGCTAAAAATTCTTGGCTTCAGAGAGTTTAGTGGTGCTAGACAGTTAAAAATAGAGAAAGGAGAAGCCTTCTCCAAGTAACCCAATTGCAGTAAAAGCANGACTTTTTTTTTTAAATAAACTTAAAGTGAAAGAAAAAAAAAGTGCAAACAGGAGGAAGAAGAAGTTAGCTAATGTTGGAGGAAGGCAAAATGTAGCATTCCATGTATGAGCATATGTCAATCTTAAAAGGCAGATTTTTAAAATACTTCGTGGTTGCTGACTGTGCCGGCCAGTCACTTCTTGTTGGATTGTGTTAGTTTTTGCTCTATTCCAAATATGCAGCAGAAATAAGTTAAGCCTATCTGAACTGGAGATGCAACAGAGAATTTAAAATATCAGTTCAACAAACCTTTTCCCTCATCTTCCAAACTAACTTGTATCCTGTATCATAGGAAAATCACTCTCCTTTCCTTCTCTGCTTAAGGCAACATTAGAAATTTCAACTTATTTGCATTTAAAAAAAAAAGTATGCACTTAACCCAGTGGGAAGACCTTTTTGTATAGCTGTTCATGATGAGGATCATAGAATAGGAATTCAGTCCTGTTGTGGGTTGGTTTGTTTTTTAAAATACTCTGGTAAGATGACAGATCCTTGTAGCCATGTGAACAATTACTTTTTTCCTAAGCAGAAAAATAGAATACTGTGTAAAAATGCATTTTAGAAAGAGGTTGACGCATTTCATCTCCAAAACATTTCTTACTTTCAAAAAGTAATAATCTGGTGTCCTTCTGTCTTACAAAGTTGCCCCGGCATGAGTGTGTGTCAGCATTATTGACATTTTTCTGAACAAAAAGTACTACAATGCCAAATGAATTTTACGAGAGGGGAGTGCAAAAAGACAAGTACAGTAAGGTGAGATTTAGGAATTACTGAAGGAAGCCATGTAACTGGGACAAATGGAAAAGACAGTGAAGAGTAATTATTGGTCAATTTTGTTGAATGTTTTCATTTAAATATGTGGAAAATTATATAACACAGTTCTTTCTTCTCATCATTTTTTTAAACCTTAGGAGAAAAACCATTGCTCATAGCAGGTGCTTTATTTTGAGAGTAATATGATGGTCTTAAAATTACTTTATGCTTTTAAAAGTACTTTTTTTATTGCAATCAAATTTAACTTTCAAGATGCAGTACTCTGATAACTGATTTTCATTGTGCTACCATTAATGCAGGTGACAAAGGGCTAGAATTTATAGACAGTCTAGATGTATTTTTAGCAATTTATGTTACATAGACACTAATTCAAAACATTCCGAAATGTATTGCATCCTTCTTTGTGACAAACATGTTTAATTATGGGCCAATGCACAAGTCTGAGTCTAGGCACTCCTAACTGGAGATTTCAATTTGATTTTCCAAGAAAATGAGACATATGTGACTAGACTAATTGTATCTGTCTTTGGACGTTCTCTCTGTTTTCAGTTGAATTCCACAAAGACGTCGAAGTTAAAAAGCTAAAAATTCTTGGCTTCAGAGAGTTTAGTGGTGCTAGACAGTTAAAAATAGAGAAAGGAGAAGCCTTCTCCAAGTAACCCAATTGCAGTAAAAGCAAAGAATCAACAGAGAAGAGACTCCTTTCAAAGCATCTATGGGACGAACTGACGTTCACTCAGTCACAAAATGGGATTTAGCTGCCCATGCAGGAGTGTGTGGCATCATATGCTTAGGCACTTGGGCATACAACATCAGACCTTCTGCTTCCTCCGTGGAAGGGCAAAGGTTTTTCCTGTTTCTTTTTGATTTGTAAGTTATGTTTTAATTGAGAACGTGGCCTCATTCTTGAACAAGGAGATAAATATCCACTTTGGAGGATTAATTTTTTGTGCTGCTTTACAAGAACAAATATAAAACTTCTTAATGGTGAATTAACTGCTCTCCACATGGAAGTCAGGAAGGAAATTTTGCACTTCTTAGATGACAGCCTTCCCTGCCACACATGGAATGTGCATGTGCTTAGTTGGGACTGCGTCCGTCTTTGTTGATATTAGAATAAGTGGAACTTGTTGAGGTTGTGTGAGGAATTTTTGTTTGCTTGATTTGTATTGGTTTTCTTTGGGGTTTTTTACAGTCACATTCATCAGAATGTCTTATCATATTTCAAAATTGACAGACCCCTAATAGGACTGTTTCTGGTAATACCACTGCCTTAAATGGCATTATTCTTATTCTGGTATGTCATAGTAAAAGTGTGTGCTTGTAAACAATAATGCTAGTTATTAATTATTACTAGGAGACCTATGGGAGTGCTGTACAGGCCTGTAAATGTATGGACCATAACTTCCTTTTACTTGAAAAGCATATGAATTTCTCTACCTTGCCATCTTGTCGATGAGGGTAAATACTGCTATCTATTTCACTTACTTATTTCTGCCAGTGCTTGAGAGGTTGGTTGTGTCACTGTTTACATTGCTTCATTAAATTTAAATAAATTATACTGACTAAGTTTAGTGTTGGTTTTTGTTTCTTCCTCTTCTTCTTTGGTAAATTCAGAATCATGGGCTGCTGGCAGACTTCCTTCCTGAAGAGTTTCTAGGCAGAATTAGATGCAAAAGCAATATTGACATGGTTTTGCTTTTTTTCTTAGCATGCAAGCTCCAGCTACCCACTTCCCTGTTTTCTAATGAAACTGCTGTTTTCATTTGTTCTTCAAAATAATTGGCTGATGGTTAGAAATCTTCAGGTATTTCTTTACCTTCTAAAGTCTCAGAGCTACCGGAAATTTAATGGGGTATTCTCTCTAACTTACTCATTAATTCATGTTCTTCTTGTTATTTAGTTCAAGGTGGAGGGTTTTTTGCCTTTTTTTTTTAATGGTTTTGAGTTCTTCGGGGTTTTTTTCCTCTCTGTTAGTTAAATCTTAAGTTCTATGTATTTTCATTTTTTTTTTGTCTTTTGCACTAGGGTAGATAGTTTAGCTTACCAGAAGCAGACCCAGCCTTTCCAAATCTTTCAACTAATTATAACTGCCTTTTGGATGTTTTACAAAAAAAAACCACCAAAAAAAACCCCCCCAAAAACCCCAAAAAACATGTCGCAAGCTGCAGTCTCACAAAAAGAACATCTGTTGGAGTCCTTTTGGTCCTCTCTGTTAAAGAAGTATATTGGCTAAACGAGACTGTATGAACCCTGTCAGGAGTACTTACAGCAGCTTCAGAGAGAGAGACTGAGCACCGTTTGTTCCCAGTGACTGTAAGGCTATGTGCTGGACAGTCTGGGTAGATTTAAAATAACATCTATTTTTTACTCCTGAGGTTGCTGCATCCTTGTTTTTAGCACAAATACTTTCCCTGAATTCTCGGATTTAGCTATTACTTGCATGCATCTTTTAAGTATTCCACAGAGATTGTTTTACATTCAAATTCTCAGATTATTCTCACTGAATAATATAATTTTAATGGTTTTATGGTAGCATCATTATATAGTATTGGTTCATTTATGTTGTTTAATAATACAATCTCCTGCCATTAAGTTTATTGCTATGTATTAGATGGTGCAGAATAAGTTTGACTGTTGATCATGTTAACAATAACATGAATAGTGAATGGTGCTAGAATTCAACATTGCTGTTCGTGAACCAGAATCCTACTATATTTACTACTTTATGAAGCAAACTGATTCATTGCTTCTTCATGGAATGATACTTTACAGCCTATCTCTCAGTTTGATACCAGAAACATTTTTATGAGTTAAGCTGTATACAGTAGTAAATCTATGCTGAAGATTCTTCTATATTCAGAAGTGTTTAGAAACTGTTTCTGTCTTTTCCATAGAAACAGATGACATGCAAAGAAAAAAAAACAGCTTGATTATGTTTTATATAAATTTAAGGTGATTATCAATAAAATACCTAGAATGTATTGCATATATGTAGAACTAGAAAGTAAATTCTAAAATAATAAACAGACCAAGCTACATTTTGTTAGTCTTGGTGTGCTTTTGTGTATGTGTGTAATTATATTGCACTGTCTGACCATTAATTACTTATTTTTTTGCAACCTTCCATCATAGAGTATTCCTGTGATGAACTGAGGAAGAAAATTACAGGTTTGCAATGACTTAAGAATATAATGCCAGAAATATTTCATAGTTCTTGAATATATACCTGACCTTCCTAACACTGAAATAGATTTCTTACTAGGCTTGATGCCTAAGGTTGTCAGTTGTTGAGACTGCAGTATTTTATAGATATTGTAAAACTTGGTTTTGAGACACTCTACAAAAAAATTGATTTGAAAATTGGTGATTGTTTTGTACTGCTCAGTTTTGTTGTTTGAAGCAGTTCGTCTAACAACTGTGTTATTCCTTTCATTCACCCTTAGCCATACAACTCACCTCCCTACCAAAAAAAAAACCCCAACACAATAAACCAACCAACAACAACAACAACGAAACACATGAAGAAGATGTGAAATCTAAACAAACATAGATGTCAGGGTTGGAAATCCTGACAAGCTTTAGTGAGTATTAAAGACAATTCTCATTTGTGCTTTTAATATCTTCTGCAACATGTCTGTCTGAAATAATGGGAGGAAATTTATAGAAGAAAGTAACAGGCAGAAGATCCTGTAAATATATACATGTGCCTTGTGCTTCAGATATGTATTCCTTTCAAATGTCTCAATAATTCTGAAGACGTTTCTTAGGGGTGGGGGTAGCTCCTTATTTACTGTTTGCTGTGTTTCTTCCCTCTGTCAATTGCACGAGTTGTGGAGATGTCTCCAATGTCTTCAGAGAGGCTGTTTGGAATTCCTTGGACTGCTATTTGGACAGTCTCCACTAGTAAAAGTACATCCTCTTTCCACACCTCTCAAAATCACAATGATATTAGATGAAGGGATAGAAGAAATACTTAATTTCCACTATTAATAGCAGGAAGAGAGCAGTAACTGAAAGGAACAAAAACATCCTTGTCTATGGATATATTCATTGTCTTCAGTGAGATTACTTACAGTGAAAAGCCATGTTCAAAATATGAATAACTTAAGAGATTTTAGTGATATTTTGTGGTTTTCTTTTTTGGTTTTACCATTTGGAAGTCAAATAGTATGAGATGTTTGATTTTGTTGTATAGCTGTCATGCTGTGGAGAAAACTTGAGAGTATGTCTCAAACGCAGATAAGAAAAACCAGATTTTAAAGCTGATATTTAAAATGCAGCCACAGCTTTAGGTACAGGTTCTGATTTGTGAAACTCTGGGCTTGGCAGCAGTGGAAGGAGCATATTTTCTTTTGCAAAGCAGACATGTACTTTGAACCTGGAGTACTGCATCCAGTTTTAGGTTCCCTGGTACAAGTTAGAGGTTGAGAAACTGGTGAAAGTCCAGTGAAAGGTAACCGAGATGGTCAGGGACTTGGACCAGGCAACACAAGAGGGGAGATGGAGGGAGCAAAGTTAACTGTAAACTGAAGGAGGATCGACTCACACATTTTCAGCTACCAGAAAGGGTACAGGTGGTTGTAGAGCAGATGGAGGCAGGCTGTTCAGAGAGGTCTACAGTGAACGAACGACAGGAAAAAGTTACAAGCTGTAGGGAGGTAGATAGGGATTGGAAATACAGGACAAATCTTCGCAGCAAGAGTGGGTAAGTGCAGGAATGGTGTGCCCAGAGATACTGTAGAATCTCCTATCCTAGAAGAAAACCTCCAAAATTCCCTGGAGAAGGCACTGAGGAACCTCATCTAGTTTTAACCTAGTCCTGTTCTGAGCAGGGGCCAGCTGGTGACGTCCAGCAGTCTCTTCCAACCTGCCTTATTCTGTAACTGTATGCACTGGCTTTTCTTTCAGGCTCCTTGATGCACTGGGACACAGGGTAGTAGAGACCATTTGACTCCTGCAGGTGTAGGTATTTTGTCTTCAGCTTCCACAAAATATATCAGAAGTATTCCTAATCTTTGTAATGAATGTTAGCCACATAAAAACATAATCAAGAATAAATGAAAGGGAAGACGAAAAAGTAAGACTGCACTCTCTTAGCATGGACATGATGTTTCTGTGCAATCTCTTCGATTAGAGGGGTACTTTTTTAACTTGCTTGGTTTACTCTTTTCTTCCTAACTTATCTGTGCCTTGTTCCCTTCATGATGTTGATCAAATACATAAGCTTTTAGATTACAGCTGTGCTTCGCACATATCTCAGAGTTGGACTTCTTTGGACTTCACTCTCCAGTTACAAACTTTGAAGAAGAAAATGTAAATCCAAACTAACAGTTTTGAACTGAGAAATCCAGGCAGGATATATTCCCATTTTCACTACAATTCCTACCCAAAAAGTTCCTTACTCAGAGATGAAGAAGAGAATTAAAAAAAAAAAAAAGTCTAGAGTGCTAAACCGCCTTTGCATTTGAAGTATAAACTTTTTTTGAGAGACTTAGTTCTGCAGCGCAATTTTGCAAGCTAGAATTCTTAACTGTGGAAAACCCTACAATAATTTGTGGTAATGTGGCACCACTATTCTATTAGTACTTGTCAATTGGAATACAAACAAGTGCAGGCTGACTTAAAATTTGCAAGAGAATTACACTTTAAAAGTAATTTCCTTTGGAACTGTGTCCATCTAAAATTTGTTTCCACTTTTTAATTTGCAGTGATTTATCCTGAAAGGTTTCTGGCTTTCTTTCTTGTGAATAAACTTCTGGGTGGTCTGGGAAAGCAGATCAAAACCCTACAATGTAGTTCTCATTGGAGAAGGAATGCTTGTGTAATGAAAGTCTGTTTTGAACAGTTGTAAGTGATTGGACATTAGAAAATAAAAATCCGTGCTTATATGAATGTTTCAAAACAATTTTGTTTCAGAAAAAAAAAATCCAAAGACTGAGCATAAGCTAATAGTTTCCATTATAAGTTTGTAGCTTTGGAGGAAATAATCTGAAATTTGTTTTCCATGGAAACTAAGTGGCCAACCAAACAGAGCCGGCTGAGTTCCACTAAAGAGCGTAAATCCTGTTTTGCCAAATGAAACCAGAAGTCCAGCTGGTTCTACTAATGAGTCTTAGGGCCCACTAGTGAGGTTTTAGGGAAAGTCTGTATGAAACAGGCTATGATTATACTGATCTCTTACAATGATACTTTCCCGTGCATGGATGTGGTACAAAACAGAGGCCAGAATCAAGACATTCATAGTGCCACTAATGAATGATCCTCTTAATTTTGTTTGTTTGTTTGTTTTGTTTCATCCATCAATTTATTTTTCCAGCCACTCTGCACTGTGAAATTTTTCTGTGTTTACTCATTATCAGGTATAGCTTTGCCTGTCTT
The DNA here is from genome assembly GCA_013400615.1 of Syrrhaptes paradoxus. Taxonomy (NCBI): domain Eukaryota; kingdom Metazoa; phylum Chordata; class Aves; order Pterocliformes; family Pteroclidae; genus Syrrhaptes; species Syrrhaptes paradoxus. Next base: position 39,154 of record VZTO01005247.1, on the reverse strand, counting down.
AATTAATTTTGAGTTATCTTTGGGCTCTGTAACCTCAGTAAAGGTGTAATGTGTTGTAGATTATTTGAGGAAAGGAGTAACAGATACTTGATCAAATCTGCTGCTGAACCCTCTCCTCTGTCAGGATGGATCATCTGAATTCTCTGTTATTTTTTTGTCTTTTAGCTGCTTCTTAATCCACAAGATTACTCTCCTACGCTTTGTGGTCATTTACTAACTGTAACAGAATTTATTTAAGGGCTTTGTTGAAAGTGTATCCAAGTGTATTATATCAGCTGTATCATGCATGTACTTGGTGACTTTCTTAAAGAATCCTGGAAGGTTTGTGTGCTTGTACTCCTTTTACAAAAGCCACTTTTTTTTTCTTTAGAGGACTCCAGCATACAACAGGAAACATGTACTTGCTGAAAACTGTCATGGAAGCAGGTGCCCGTGAAGAAAAGCCATCAAAAGATTAATTATTCCGGTTCAATTATATGCAGTAGGCGTTTTGTGCATGAAGGAGAGTGTCCTTTTCTTTAATGTAAAGAATTCTTATTTGGACTGAAATCATTAAGGCAGACTTAGGCATTGCTGTAGGAAGCATTTCAGTACTCATCTGTTTTCATGTTTATCTGCCTTTGTTACAGGGACAACTTAAGCACATCATGGTAATCAAGGTATCCTAACCAACTGAGCCTTCTTTGGTGGTGTGGCACTTTGCGTAGAGCAATATAAAAGAGCTGATTCAGAAGTGCTTAGTACATATCAGAGCAGAAGTTGAACTTTAGGTCTCTATTCTTCGAATGAGTGCTCTAACCTCCAAATTAGGAGGTGGAAGGACTGTCTCTTTTTCCTCTTTTGTTTCTGCTTAAATAACTTTGACTTGGGAAAAACTGTTTCTGTGCTTTTTAGACTGTCGTCTGTAAAAGGCAGATGTAGATTCCTACTCCGGGCTGAATACCTGCTGTTAAACAGTGACATTTGTAAGTACTGTTCCACTAGAAGTTCTGTGACTTCAGTGAAAGGTATGGAAAGTGTCCATCACCTGACTATCAGTGTTTCTGCTCTGCTGGAGAAGGAGGTGGTTTCACATCACAATAAGTGGAGATTCAGTCAGAGATTATTGTTGTATGAAACAGCATGAGATCTTTCTGAGGCAGGTTGTATACAACTTTATATATTAGACAGTTGTGGATTTTTGTATTTTGCCACTACCATGGTTCCCAGGGAAGTGGTGTAGTCACCATCCCTGGAGGTGTTCAAGAAACGTGTAGATGTGGTGCTTAGGGACATGGTTTAGTGAGTTAGGTGGTGTTGGGTTGACGGTTGGACTTGATGATCCTTGAGGTCTTTTCCAACCTTAATGATTCTATGATTCTCAGTTGGAAACTATTATGATGACATCTTCTAATTCTTAAACAAAATTGATTTACCAGTAAGTAATAAATGAGGAGCCATGAAACTGAGCTATGTGTCCAGCAGAATTCTTTTAAAGTTTGTAAGGCATTTGCACTTTTAACACACTTTTATATCTAAGGCAGTAGAGTCAAACAGAATGAGAAAAGGGTCTGGACTGTAGACATTGAATGCTGTTAAGTACAGAGTATTATTATATTAAAAAATAAAAATGTAGACACTGAAAATATTGATTGACATTGTAAAAATACAGTATTCTCCTGTTCTCATAAATGCTCTGGGCTTAAAATTCCATGGCACTTATTATGCTGACATACATAAAAGAAAAGAGGTTCATACTGTCCTATATTTGTAAATATAGTTTTTAAACAATAATTTGTAAATAATTACCTCTGTCTCTATTACAAACAATATTTAATTCATGTTAAACTGTGAAACTAAATGGAAGAAGTTTACTGTGTGAACTGTAAGACCCAGAGGGGACAATTATGAAAGCTTGTCAGATATGTTCTTTGTGAAATGTTTTCTAAACAATTTGCTGGGAAGATTTGCAACACCAGAACACAAACCCTCTCTTCCTCAACCAGAGCTGAGTTCTAACAGAATTAGAGCCTATACATAGGGTTTGCAAGACCTGTGATAAGGCTGGTTTGGGTGAGAAATGCACATTCATTCACTCTCCATCTCCTGTCCCCATGTATACAGAGAATTTGGAATAAATTACCAACAACAGTACATCAGAACATACGATCTAAAATGTCCCCTCCTTGGTTCTTCCATTCATTTTTTATCTCATTTGAAGTAAAAACCATTTTCAGGATAGAAGAAAATGGGTTTTCCAACATAATTTGTCGAAGTAAAACATTAACAAACTGGGCAGGCATTTAAGATGCATCTTCTGTCTTGTCCTTAAGAGCCCAGATTTTTAAAGCAATGCATCAACTTCAATGCTCAACTGACAAGTGTTTCATAAAACCTAGTATATCCCTCAAGAGATATATGATTATCAAGGTTTTAGTGAAGGAAGTGGGTTTCTGTTTGCTAGAACCTGTATTCTTGGATTATTTTTTATTTTTTTAAACAACAAAAAAAAAGATTGTGATAGGAACTGAAATGTGAGAGCAAGACTCCATTATCCATTGCCACTGCTGATAAAGATGGGCTGACAGAGGAATCAGTTGTGCAGTTGGGAGCTGTGCCTAGTCTGAAGTCTCTTCGGTTAGAGGTCTCACTGCTTTGCCTTTCAGTAGTAAAACCCAACATGCAGAGTGCTGTGCTTCCCCATATTTGAGCAGATGAGAGGAAAGAAAAGACTGGGCTTTTGTGTCTATGGATTTTCAAAGCTCAGTGGAGAGAAATGTACAGGAAGTGGCCTTCAGGAAAATGTGGAATTAATTTATTAAATAAAGTTTGTTGGGCCTATTAATTACTTAAATGGACTACATAGTAAATAAAACAGAAGCTGAGAATGCAGAATTTTCAGAGCTTGAGGAGAAAAATTATATTAACAGGAGTCTAACATGAGATTCTCCATATCCCCGTTTGAGAATGCAGAGACATTTTTTAATACAGAAAAATAATAGTAACATTTGCATCTGGCTTTCATCTTCACTTGCTTTTCTTCGGGGTGCTGGAATGAATAGTGCATCTGGTGCCCTACATGAAGTTAAGGGGGTTACAGAGGAAGCATTTCAGACTGATGTAAGTCTGAAGCCACGCTGAGATGAGCTGTGCTGTGAGGTGTCTGAAGTGTCTTTAGAATGTAATCTCTCTAGGCAGGGACATGTTATGTTTGGCAGCATTCACCTGCCTTACAACGTGATGTGCCCTTACAATGCTACATGATATCCAAGGAATTCACTTAGCAAGGAAATTAGGGAGCTGATCAGTTTGGCTCAGTGGGAAAACATGTGCTTCCAAGGACATTGTCCTTAAAAACAGTCCTTAGTAATGGATGAACGTCAAAAGACTTGGAGTTCATTTTAGTTCACTTAGCAACAGCATCTAAATTAATTATGTCTACAAATATGTACTGGAAATCTGGTAAAGCAGATTGTTAGATATTGTTAGATGTCTGGTACTTCCTCTGTTTAAATTTTTTTAGAAACTGAAGTCCTGCATTACTTCACATGATGGTCAATTTATTATTTCAAAAAAGAAGATGGGAGAAGTTGGGAAGAACCAGTCTCATATGTAGTGCAGTATAACTAAAATGTTATTGCTGAAGACTGAAATGTTAAAGATAATCTCCTAAACTAAGATACATTTTGTAGAGTCATCTAGCATATTTAGACTATTACTAGTTGAGACCAAAATGTTCTTGAAGATGCACTTCTGCTTAAATCTTTCATATTTCCCTGCATACTGAATTAATGAGAGTATTTAATATGTGGTAGGTTCACTGAGAAGTTATATCTTCATTTTGATGCATTTCATGGGATGTCCTTTGTCAGAACTGAGTTTAAAAAAAAAAAAAAAGCACAAGACCCAAATCCATCAAGACTCTTTGTCTCTGAATATATTGAAAGCTAGACTCTGAGATAGGGAAACCAAAAACTCAGATCCATCTTTTATTATTTAGAATGGTCATATCAGTCTAGTTCCCAGTAATTTTCTTATTGTTACGGAAATAACCATAGCTCTGTTTGATGAAGCTATTATACATCTTAACGAAGCACACTCAAAAATAACTGCCCACAATTCAAAAGCTTTTCTGGAAATAGTTTGTATCCTTTAAGTACATCAGTAGTAAGGCTACAGGTGAGTGAGTTCTTGAGGTGTGCTGTGGCCTGTCAAGTAGTTAAAGAATGTCTATACTGCCGGAAGCTGTCCTGAGGAGCCCTGTACCCCTGAAGCCCCAGAGGAAGTCAGGACAAAGGAGGAGTTTGCTCTGGTAGATGAAGACTGGGTTAAGGAGCGGTTAAGTAATCTGGACACCCATAAATCCATGAGTCCTGATGGGATGCACCCGCGGGTGCTGAGGGAGATGGCGGAAGTCATTGCTAGACCACTCTCCATCA
>VZTO01005245.1:29327-52391 GCA_013400615.1 Syrrhaptes paradoxus | reverse complement strand
CCCCAGCTCCCTCAGCTGCTCCTCGTCAGACCTGTGCTCCAGACCCTTCACCAGCTTCGTTGCCCTTCTCTGGACCTGCTCCAGCACCTCAATGTCCTTCTTGTGGTGAGGGGCCCAAAACTGAACACAGGATTCAAGGTGCAGCCTCACCAGTGCTGAGTACAGGGGCACAATCACTTCCCTAGTCCTGCTGGCCACACTATTGCTGATGCAGGCCAGGATGACATTGGTCTTTTTGGCCAATGTCATAAATTTACATTTAATTCATGTAAAGTTGTTTGATCCTGAATTTGTGAAGCTAGAGTTGTCAACAATAAAAGAATTAATAATTATAAGTAATGCATTAACCAATGTTAATTGTTATACTTTTCTTTTTTTGCTCTTAGTCTTCATGTCAAATATGTTCTGCTACTTATCAATAGAATATAATTTTGTTAGACTTTAATATTTGTGGTATGTAACTAGCTTTTGTCACATAGAAACATGACAAAACCAACAGCATAACTGCACCTCCCTTTCACCATGCTGTGAATTTTTTTCAAGTATAATATTATGAAATATATTTTTCACATGAAACACAAGTTCCAGACCTTAACATGTTTTAATACCTAAGCATTTATCATATCTTTTTATATTATTTCAGTACCTTTAAAGCATCTCATTTATACATACAGCAAAAAAGTTTCTCTCCTGCTTATGCATCTCTTCTCTTGGATTTTTCACATCCAGCGATCACCTGCTGAGGCCATAGGCACAGAGCCTGTATGGATTGTCTGATGCAAATTTCATGTCCTTTGAGGAGAGAAGACAACAAGCTAAAAAGCTTGGCCACAGTTAGAGCAGATTTTTCAGTCACTGCTGTATATAACATTTACGATACTGAATAATGCTTTTTTTATGTCCTGATACAGAGTAAGAGCACTGAATCTAGAGAATTGCTCCTCAGGGCATGGATGGTATTCCACTTTTTGTGTGGCACAATGGTGCCTTGATCACTGATTGGTTATTTAAGTACTACTGTGATACAAAGGACAAGGTTGTTTGGGAGACAAGCATCTTTTAGATAGACACACCGACATAGCTGGGGAAAAAACCCACAAGATTTCAAGCACCACTTGGCAGAAGATAGTTTAGGGTACTATCAAGTCACAGGCCTTTTGTAAAATTACTGGCTATACACCCTTAACTTGTGCTGAGATTAAAGCACAGTTCTCCTTGAAGTTACTGGCTCAGAAAGTTGCATCCCAGTTGGCATTCTTTCCAGTGGTCTCAGCAGACAGAATGAACTTCTCTCTTGAATACCCCTTTCCTCTTGGTTAAAGCCCAACAGATAAGTACAGCTGCTGTCAGAGTTGAACTAATTCAGTGGACAGATAAAGGGATTTCATTCTACAGCTTTCCCAAAGCTGCTCCTTTTGAAATAGTATATTCAATGAACAGAAAACAAAATGTATAAGCCTTCCTAAGATAACCCAGACAATCATCAAATTACATCTAAGTATTATGTAAACGTATTCCGGGTATTTGACTTGCTGTATTTCATGATTTTGCTTGCAAGCTTTCAAGTTCTCTACATGATATAGTCTTTTTGTACCCAATATTGCAAAGCTGCACTTCTTCCCGCATCTTCAAAGTTCAGGCAATCTAAGTTATGTAGGACAGGCTTTTAGGCTAAAGGGGTTTTTGGCTAAAGGTTAATTACTGGGTTAATACAGACAGTTAACTGAAATTTGCTTGCTTTGGCTAACAGGCTTAAGGCCTAACAGGCTTAAGTTCATATATTCTTATGGGATTATAATAAACATACAACAAACCAATAACATGGGGAGCTCAACTGACGGAAAGGATGCCCCAGCTGGTGTTCAGCACTCCTGTGGTAGGACACAGGCTCAGGAGGTCAGCTGGCACTGAGGCCAGCTTCTGCTAATTACCCAGCACAGGGCGCTGCCTGCAACGCTCTGTGCATCTGACATTAGGGATTAGAATCATAGAAACATGATTACAAATTTGTAGATCTTTCTAAATATCTCATAAATGTCTAGTATTGTGATCTACCTGTAGTATTGCTGACACCGATCCTGAAGGTGTAGTTCACTCATTACCAATTAGTTGTTAATAAATGCTTCAACCCTGATTTAGCTTAAATCACGTGAACTGGGCAGTTCTTCCTTGTGACAGTGGTAATATTGAATATTATGCCATGCAGCATGCATCTCCTATGAGATGAGCAGAGGTCCTAGATGACCTTTCTTTTTTGGGAGAGACAAATATTCACAAAAACTTTGTAAGTGACTGCTGGAATAGTGAAACCACGTACAATGGAAGGCTACACAGGAGTGACACCTAGGATACCTGGCAATGCTTGAACGAGAACAAGGGAGAGAAATGTCCTCAGAAGCCAACAATAAAATCCAGACCCTAGGTTAATGTCTTTATCACACATCCATATAAAAAGAAGCAAGGGTAAATTTTGACCTGGAATGCAGCCATCAAGATGTGTTTTATAGTGAACAGTGCACACAGGAATAATGAAAACTTAAGACATAAATACTCATCATTCTGACAATGAGATCCCTCTTAAAAGATTTTTTTTTTCTCAATTTCAGATTCTAAAACCAGACTCTAAGGAAGCTACAAAGGCACTGTGTTTTGTGAAGAAAGTCTGAAATAGTGACTTCTGTATTGATAACCATAGTTATTCCTGTTTATGTGTAATATGAATAATAAAGTACAACTGGCTAAACCCTGCTTTCTTGCCAAGTGAAACATCCATAATGTGCTGATATACACAAGTATTTTTAAGGTTATTCTCCTCCTGCCTGAAGAGGATAAACAGTATTTAGGTCAGCTTGAAGAATTGATTTATATTGTCACAGGAACAATGTGGTTTTATAATGTTCTCTGACTTTGCCTATCTATTTATAACTCCCAGTCCAGCTCACTCCTAGGCACTCACCCTGTCATGTCTTTTCTTCTCTCAGTGTGCTCAAAATGATGACTTTGAGCTGTCCTTCCTCTTTCATTTCCACCTGGGAGATCAGAATTACACTACTTTCTAAGTAAATGTATTTGACTACTGTAAAACTAGGTACTATTCAAATTAATTTGCTTCAGAGTTTGATCAGTGTCCTAGATGTTACAGGTTATCATAGCACTTTATGAGGTACATTTCGCAGTGTTGTATCAGCACTGTATGGGGCACATTCCATAGCTTTTTGTCATAGCATTTTATAAGATATATTTGATAGCATTTTATGTAGCCACTTTATCAGATAGTATGAATAGCATTTTAGCAGTAAACTTTTAGGGTACATTTCATGGCATACAGTTGCCTGCAAATACAAATTCACAGAAACAGAGATGCAAGAAGTGAAGAACAATGTTAACTGTTAATATTCAGAAGAGAATAATTGCAAAACTCAACCTACTGCACAGCACATCTTTCATACAAGGAAATCTAACATGGGATTTCAGCCACAGAGTTCTCGTGCTTTGGTTCTTACATGACAGAGCCACCTTCTCACAGGTGTCTTTCCAGTCCAATAGTACTTGTAACACAATATGGCTGTACATCCTGCTAATGTATTCTCACTCTTTTCTGGTATATTTTCTGCTTTCTGTTTCACAAATCAGTTCCAAGTCCTCTGACATAAGACACTCCTGCAGAAGTGCAGTCCCTGTGCTGAGTATCTAAGCTCCCTGCAGCCAGTGCAGTCCCATAACAGTGAAAGATTCTCTGCAGCCCAGCTCTCTAGGCAATGTTCACAAAACTAACTCAGGCAATAGAAAAACAAGTAGGTGCCAAAATACAGATGAATAAGTAAAAGAAGTAATGGGCATACAGCTTCCCTAGCAGAGAGAAGAAGCCAGAAGGAAGGAAACACAAAACAGATTTTTTTTCTTCTTTGCTGCCATGGATATTAAAGAAAAAACCCAGTAACTTCTGGATTTTTCTGTACTTCTTACAGGCCCAGCATATTTGCCAAAGCGACCAAGAATAATTTATCATTATGATGATCAGTCTTCCAACAAACACAAAGAGGAAATAGGGAAGACAAAGAGGTTATGTTTGGAGAATTTAAAGTGAGGCTAGGAGGGGTTAGAAGGTTTTTCTTTGGTCTGACAACGAGAAGGGCAGAGAAATGACATGATCTGCAACTTATGACTGAACAGAAACTTGATATGACTTGGTGGGAAAAATGACTTAAAAACCCAACTCAGCAAAGCTTCTGTAGCACAAAAAAAAAGCCACTAAAGACTGTTCATTTACAATTACCATTGGATAACAAAGCATATTGGAAGTGGCACAACATCATAGCTCTGAATGGACAATATTATTCTCCTCCACATACCAGGACAGTGATCTGTGAGAGCAACTATTTCCAGAAGTCCATCATCAGGCTCCCAAATGGAGTCTTTCTAAACTGGCATAGAAGACCAATCAAGCAGAAAGCCACACTTACATATTTATATAAGCAAAACCAAAAAAATTCTATGGGCAAGCCACATTTCAAACAAAATTTGTTTAGTTTAACTGTAACCTGTTTTTCACCAAGTTGTTTTAAAAATACTGTATTTTAAATCATCTGTAATTTTCCCCAGTAAGATGCACTTATTTTTTTATTGAATTACTTAAAATGTAAAGGAATCATGATTAATAAAAGTTTATTTAAAGTTATGCAAAGTCAAACCTCCTACATGCAAAACACCATACTTTGCAAGTTCAATAAGATGTAAGATAAAAATATCAACAGTAGACCCTGTCTTGAAAGCAGGAATGCTAGCACCCAAAACTTGAGCGAGTAAGATCTCCAAGGTGACATCCAGCTGCCTGTCCTGAAGTTCTGCCAACAGAGAACTTCAGAGAGATCTCAGATTTCTCCTGAACTCTCTGGTCTTGAGGGTAGTGAGGAAAACATAATATTAAAATATAATTCAGGGTAGAGACTGCACAGAAAATGCTGGCTTAGTACATGGCAATGCCGTTGTTTTCTATCTTCCAAAAACACGCTTTCAACTTTTATCTTGCAATAAGTAGGTGACAATTAAATAACTATTGGCAGCAATGATTAGTGCTAAGGGAAAGACTTCACCAGCCAAAGTATGTTGATCTCCCAAAACAAGAACAGCACTGACACTATTAATGTTTACAGGACTAAACAAAGGAACCAATAAATGTAAAGATGTGAGTTCCAGTATCTTTAATCAGAGACACCACTGTTTATAAACAGTGCCAAAGCAAAGTGTGAAAAACAGGAATTAGGTTTAATCCTTTCTGTAGAGTTGGAAAACCTGTGTGAGCAAAGTGATGCGCAATTGGAGCATGGCAAACTATGTAATCTGCCCCACAGCGTTTTTTAAAAAGTGATGATTCTCTCATCACAATACGCCCATTAATCTGTACAGTAAAGTCAAATACTTATGTTTCTGTATGGTAGCAATCAGGGCCAACAGAAATTTTCATATTGGTTTGCTGGTGATGCATCAGAAAAATTCTCAAGTAAACTCTGTCACCCTGATGCTCCACAGAGATTACCAGATACTCAAAGGCTGCAGCAGAGTCTTCTCACAGCAACAGCACAGAATCTAAACAAATCTGACCCCAGAAGAGCAAGTCCTTCACATCCTGCCACTAGTGATACTGGCAGGTCAGTTACTGGAACATCTACCAAAACTGCTACAAAAACTGTCTGATAGCACAATGGCAATTTGCAATGTGAAGTCAACTGAAGATGACATAATTAATATGTCTTCTTGAACTGCTTTATATCGTGACCATTTAGTGGCATAGAGTACTTTTTCTCAGGTTAGATAATCGTAATTTGCAAGTAGCGCCTTCCTCCTGCTGCGATGACGATGAAGTATGTGACACTAGTGTCACATGACTGTCTGGTTCTCATTATGCTTCCCGTGGTGCATCACAAGAAATAAAATGACAAAATCTCAATTTTTTTCCGACTTAGAAAGTATCTCATGTCATTCTGAAATCAAACTGGCTCCAATATCCACTGAAAGTGCAACATAGCAGGGCACCAGTGCTACATGAGATTCCTGCATGCACTGATGATAACTTTCTGACATAGGTGACTGAGAAGCTGATAAGTGATGATGCTCTGCTGCACCTGATACTTACAAACAAGAAAGAACTGGCTGGGGATGTGAAGGTCAGGGAGAGCCTTGACAGCAACAACTGTGAGATGGGGGAGTTTAAGATCTCAAGAGAAGGGAACAAGAAAAAAAAAGCAGGATCACAGTCCTAGATTTAATGAGAGCAGACTTTAGCCTGCTTGAGGATCTGTTTAGAATAATTTCATGGGATTCAGCCATGAAGAGGGGTCCAAGAGAGCTGGCTGATTTTCAGTTTAACATATAAGCACATGTAACTTAAGAAAGTCCTCTCTGTGGGAGAAAATATTTTCATGTTTAATGGCTTTTCACTGATTTCCCTGGGAAGACACAAAAAATTTTTAACTCGGTTTTCATTCCTGTTCCAAAGCAAACTTTAAAATAAGCAACTTTGTCACTTGCCAAAAGATTAATATGTTCACCATCCATCTAAATTTTCTCATTTAACAATATTGGACTTCAAAAACCACTAAAGAAAGAACCCTACAACACAGATGACAAATGACATGTACCATAAAAAACAGTAATAACAAAATATCTTTCTGGCACACAAATAGAAGTTTAATGCAAGTAGTAGTAGAAGAAAAGTAGTAAAAGCTGATTATATTCTAATACATTTCCTGTGAACGTATGTTTAAATATCACATAATATTCTACTTGCATCTTTTTTCTCAATAAAAGTTATTTCATTTTCTTTCCTTTTCATTCATGAAAAGAACAAAACATTAAACTCTACATTTCTCATTCAACATTGAAGTAACATCTGGCTTGTTTCATTATTTCCCTTTCTTTGTCTGGTGATGTTGTTCACCTTGACTGAATTGTCAACAAACACAGAGAATGAAACAATTTGAACTCAATGTGTGAGTGCATGTACACACACAGAGGCCTGATTCTGCAACTCCCCCTTACACAACTAGTGTTAATCATGTAAGAAAGAATCTATGGGCTCAGGCCTAAGAGAAGAAAGGAGAAAACAACATTGTAATCTGCCTAAAGGGAAGATAAAAGCTCTAATTTTAGTTTTCTTCTAAAAGAAATTCCTTGCCTGTTATTAATAACAGCAAACAGAAACAAAAGAGTAACAACACTCTAGGACCTCCAGAAAGGTCAGACCTTGAAGGCTGTTACAACTCAGTATCATGAGAAGAATAAATTGTGCAGCTTTATGTTTTCACTCTTATACGTTACAAAAGATGGACCGTAGCACTGAAAACTCTTTTTAGCATTTAAACATTTTCTTAGTCTACCCTGGAAGAGAAAAAAAATAAGTTGAATAACAGTCCATGTTTTATATTTTTGTTAGTGCAAATTAGTAACTACAAATAACTATCATGCTCACAAGCAGGCAGCATTTCACTAGAAGCAAAGGATAAAAAGAAATCTCCGTTCTCATATATAAACAATAGTGTGTGTACTCCAGCTGATAACTGGGTCTTGCATAGAATAGTATTAATTAACAATATTTAAAGGGAATTAACAAAAAGAGTTTGTATTATTCATTCCTTTCAAACCCAGAAGACAATGGAATAATTTAATATATAATATCTAAACAACAGTTGTAGCTGGTAAGAAACCCCTGCAGGCAATGTAAGGTATATACTAATTTAATGCCAGTAAAAACATCAGCTCGTATTTCAAACAGCTACTGACAAATTGGGATGTCACATGAACCAAAAAATATCTGAGCCAGGGTGACACTGTCTTTGTTTCTGCAGCAGACTATCACAGAACATATGTGCAAAGAATCTCAAGGCCTAATTTTTTCATGTGTAGGGTACCTGTCACGCAGAGAAGACAAAAAGAATTGGATATGCTTGACACAGGCCAGGATATGCTTCTTGTTGTTGGACCCAAGCTAGCCAGACATTTTAATCTCTCTGTCCAGACATCTTCAAGTAGATCAAAAGGATTTCTAAATGCAAAGGGCTTTGTTAATTAAAAGGTAAACTCAAAAGATTTAATAAATATTAGTGGGTAAGACAGAACAGCCATAAATAGGAAGAATGGAAATAGAGAAGAGAGGGCTTATGAACAAATTTTCCCACCTTAAATTTTTGCTTCTAGAGTTGGTTTGAGTCAAGATAATAGCTTTCTGTTTTGCAATAAACTCTCACATTCTTATTGGTCTACAAACATTTTCACTTTCCATCTCTATATGGTCCTGAAAATGTGATTGCTCCCTGCTCCTCTCTGCAATTTATTAGTTTCCTATTATTCTGTATGCTCTTTTCTTGTGCCTCAATCAACTAGCAATCTGAAAGCTTTTCTCTCCTGAGCATACTCAAGTACATAAAAGGAAAGACATAATTTCTGCTCTCTTTGTGACCTGGCCAATTGGGTTTTTTTAAGGAATATAAAATACAAGGTGAAAACAAACATACAAAATACATCCAGTCCACCACACCTCTCAAATCAGTTACAGCTGCCCACTAGAAACTCAGTGGTAAATATCTCCAGCTTTTATAGAACTCCCAAGTCCTTTTCTGTTTTCATCTTCACACGTCCTTAGCAAGCAATGTTACAGCTACTCTTAGACATACCTTAATCTAGGTGGACAACAGATTTACCAAACATGATGACAGATCCATCCCTCGGTGTTTTTCTGTTTAGCTGTGATGAGGACATTCAAAGGATGTGCAGTACACTTTGCTCTTACCTTTCCAAGCAATGGAGCCACAAGAGAGTCTTTTACTCTGTCTGATCCCCTTTATGGGCAGATGATCTAAGAACAGATTATGAACTTTGAATATATATATTTTGAATATAGTTTGTAGCAATTTATGAGTTTCACTTAGGACCTAGTTGTTGTATTCAACTTCTCCAGTATTTGTAGTTTATGGCAACTATAAATAGAGCTATGGAATTTAAGTTATAAATGAGTCACAAGCATGAAAACCAAATCTGTTCAATGACTTTAATATGCATAGCAGGGTATCAGGTCTGTGCTTGTGTGTACGCCCAGTGTACTTAAGTCATTAATTTCCTTGGCAATGCTGCTAGTCTTCAGCACAGAGAAGATAATGGACTCTTTTGAAACAATGAACTGAACTGAAAGTAGGTGGCCAACTGAACTCCAAGACACCTTCACAAAGTAGAAGTATTTGACTGATAGTTACAGAAGCACTCCACAAGGAATTTTGGATGGTTCTGGAGATTTCTTCAGGAAACTCCTGCTGTGACTAGTTCAATTTGTATGCAAAGGTATTGATTGACATCCTGTGCAGTGTGACCCAGAGATTCCCAGACAGTGCCTGCTGGTGAAGTGATCAAATTCACATAGATAAGACATTTGTAAATAGCCTATTTAAGATACATTTTGTATGTAGTTAAGATAATCAATAGCAAAGTATTATGCATGTGCCAGCGTGTTCACATAGGATCCTGGATTAAAAGAACTGAGCAGAACAGCACTTTGGAGAAACTCATCCAATCCAGCTGATGACACTTGTGCAAGGACACTTATAAGGGGTCACCATCCAGACAACAACTGACCATGCTATTCAAGAGATATGATTTCATGAAAGAGCATTACCTTATGCCGAAAACCCAATAAATTATTAGAGCAAAACAAAATGAAACAAAACAAAATACTCTTTCCATGAGTGTCTGTGCAAAAAGGGAAATTAGTATAAGGAATATAATACAAAAATATTATATATAATATAATACATAATGTTATATATAATATAATAATAATATCAAATAAGCATTCATGGAAAATAGATCTTTTGGTACAAAAAGGGTATTGTATACTGTACCTAGAGGCTTAGCTGAAAAAAACAGCTATAGATTTGTGTTCTGTGAAACTTAGCTCTCCATTCAAGATCTCACTCTCATACTGTAAAACTGTGAATACATGTATTCCCATACCAGTGTCATAACTTCTTTGTAGAACCTCAGAAGGCCCTGTGAACTTACATAGATCTGGAAAAAAAAGTTGTAGCTCTGGTGTAGCAGAGCTGAAGATAAGCAATATTTACAGAGTCCTGCATTTAGGTATTATCATGTGTCCTGAGGTGGGACTTGTCATATAACCTGATGTGAATGAAAGGGATCAGCATGTTCACCTGTGAGAATGTCAAACCACAGATAAAGCTAACTATGTTAAAATAGTAAACCTAAACCTGTAAAACCAAGATAGCTGTGGCTTTTTCTTGATGAACCTTGATGCTCATCCAGCTCATACAGGATGAGCCTTATTCTCTCTGGGTAACTTCCCCTAGTCTGCCACTGAAAATAATTTTCCTGATGTCCAGATGAACCAGCCAAGTTGCAATAGGAGATATTGATTCTTTGTTGTATCGCCTTTCAGTACTAAGAAGAGTTTGGTTCTCTCATTCAATAAGGAAAATTTTCTCCATCTGCTCTTGACCCATGAAATGAGCATACGTGGTCTATTTGCACCATTTTTATTATGTGTAACTTTTTCTCCACAGCCATATTCCATACATATAAACAGGATTTTGTATTTTTGGATGGAGAGTAGTACATCAAAAGTATTCTTTGCCTGTTTATGAGCTTTACTATTTCTACATACGTATGTGTGCATGAATGAGACAAGATGATGAAATCCAAAATTACAGAACCTTAAATCCTAACTATATACATATTTTCAACAATATTAAAACCTAAAATTACATAAAAGTTGCCAAAGCTACATATATCTACCAATGATCACATGAGAGAGCTGGCTGCTTTTTCACAAGAAATACATCAACATGTTTTTCTTCCCAGCCTACTTTTAAACATCCTTATATTTTAAGCAGAAGTAAGAGAAAAAAACAAAGAAAACTGAGAGAAAGCTTGAAGCTAACTCAGAAACAAGCAAGGGCTGTTTTATTTCTTGCCTTTATGTACTGCTACATCCTTTTAATATTCTCCTTATTGCTTTTATGTGCAGCTTTTTCTTCCATATTTCCCTTTATCCACTCCATAGCACAATGAAGCTGCTGAATACTGAAATTTTTATATGCAGAAAGGAATGCAATGACATCAAGTAAGGAATGACAGTCTGGGCAGGTAGGCACTATTTAATACCCTCTACAAAAAACCCACAAGGATTCATACATCACTTGAATCTTACACATTAACAACAAAAAAAAAGTCTCATTATCTTTATTATTCTTAAATGTCTTCACTTGTCTTAATTGTGATTACTTTTTCTCATTGCTCTTAAGCTTTCCAGCATTTGTGTTATCATCAAAGTCTGGAATATCTGGATTGAAATAGGAATATCCTTCTTCCTTCTAGCATAGAATTATATTAATACAGTAAAAAAGTGTAATGATCCCTCAATGTTCTAAAGAAACAATAGCTCTGACAGTTAAATACTATTAATGACACCTCATAATCTTGTGACACTGCTGTAATTACTTCTGTCATCACTATATCTTCTTAGTAGACACATTTACTGTCTTTTTACTTCTCATTCCAGTTTCTTATATAAAAGTGGTCAACATGTTGAGATTTTATATTTTGGAAAAAGCAGTCTTATTGTTCTTCAAGAAATTAACTCCTAAATACTTCATTAGATACTGCTAAATCTAAGATTTCTTTATATTTCAGACTATGCTTCAAATTTTAAATCTAGATTAAAATGTCCCTTCTAATAAATGACTGCATACTTGTCTGGGACATGAATGTGTTACACCAGGAAATTTGTTACTAATCCAGTAACAGTTATTAGGCTGATATTCTACTGCAGAAAGAAATTGTATAGATAGTAAAAAAGTAGTATTAGAAACAGTAATTCAAGCCTAATGAAACTGTATTAGCACTTTTATGTTGTACTTTCTAATTACAAAGTCTGTTAATGAAATCAGGGCATTTACTTAATGGCTGTGAACAATTATTTTCAAATTAAGCCCAGCAATTAAATAGCATGATTAAACTCATGGTACAGGCTTTTTAGTAGAGATATGGTAAGTATCTTGCCTGCTGCATTATGCATGGTAGTCAAAACTCCAAAAATCTTCTGATTAACCAATGTAAATTAACAGCAATGCCATTTCATTGAGTACATGAATGGATATAAAAAGGAAAAAAGGAAAAAACCCCACCTCTATTATGGAGGCCAAATAACAGCCAGAAAAACTGTCATAAAAACTAATTACATTGGTGACATTTTTTCCTGATTTCTTCTATACAAGGGAGGGTCAAGGAGACAAATGCTAATTCATCGTATTAGCTTGCATTCTACACAACAGAGATGATGGAACAAAATGCATCTGCCAGCTGAAGGCACAGCTGATGCTGAAAGCCCTTTAAACCATTAGATCTCTCCTAACAGCTCACATCAGGAATTTTGCTGGTGTCTGCACTGAGATAATTGAGTAATCCGAACTAGTTTTATTGGCAGTAGTAAGATTGCAAGGTGATGGGTATGATTTCCCTAGAATGCATATGTTTCCTTGCAATTATGAAATGAGACCGTTCATCAACGCAGAAGACTGGATCTGGTGTTGTGTCTCACATGAGATACAAATTCTGATGTATGCTGCTGCTTGATTCCAATAACAAAAAATGCCTTGAAACTTGGAAATAGATTTTTTCAATGTTCAGCAAACTAGCTAAGGGGCATATTAAAAATATATGATGACTGCATACTAACAATCACAGCGAGAAAGGAATATTAATATCAAGAAAAATTTAGATAGTGTTCTTTTTTTCAAAAAACATTTAGGTGTAACTTTTTTTTTTTTTGCTAGTAGTAGCAATTAAAAATAATCTGCTTCACAGTTGTTTTTTTTTTTTCAGATAGATATCAATCCTAGAAAAATGTTATATCTTGCTTCATTGCAATAGTTTGTCATGTGTTTAGCTCTTATTCTTAAGAACTTAATGAAATATATAGAATTTAATGGGATATAAACATTAAGCACATTGTTAAATGTTTTGATCAAGGACTCACAAAGTGAAGAGTGCAAAATATGTAAAGTGAAAGGATGTATGTATAACATTTTTAAAAATTAAATGAAAAAGTTTGAATAAAATTGGCCCATGACTGGAATTCAATTTTCCTAACTCAAAGCCTTTTTTAATACAGTAAGCTGTCTTGGATTCAGATGACACTCGATATGAATTAAAATGTGAAAAATGGGAAATAAAAATAGGATAAAGAGCAAGGTGAAGAAGAATTTACACACAATATCTTTCACACTAAAAAGAAAGCTAAATATTGGTTATATATTGCTTACTATTTGAAGGTGTCCAGTTGAAGACCTAAAACATTCATTTTTTTTAACTCCTGTGTTTCATTCTAGCAATCACCCCAACCATCTGTCTGTCTTTTCTGTGCTTCTTTTAGAAGAATAAAACTAATGCTGGGATATGGCTTTCTTTCTAATAATTCAATGAAAAGAAATACAGTCTCTGTAGTACCATATAATTTCATATATGATAAGGGTTCACACAACATACTCAAGAGAGTTGTTACAGAATTAAACACATTTTCAGGTTCTAAATGAACATGGAAAAGGGAGCTACCTATGATTAAGTGCTAAGAATATGTTGAAAAATTATTTACGGTTGGGAGATAAAAATTTATGCAGCTTAGCGTTCAAAATTACCTGCCACCAAGGTAAACATCTTGCATCAAAATCAGGATCTCTGTAAACATTTTTGTCATGTGAATTTATTGTATACATTTCTCCTCTTCCAGCTGATGGTTGTTTTTCCCCTCCCAACTACCATCAGATTCCCGAGCACACCAGAGGGCCCTGCAAGCACATCGTGTGTTGGGGGCTGCACCCCGAGCTCCCCCCAGCCCAGCTGGGTACCAGGTAGGCACCAAGGGAGAGGGAGCGGGGAGAGGCCTTGGCGGGGGCCTCAGAGCCCAGCCTTTGGCCCCAGCTCTGCTTCGGCCATGGGCTCCCCTGAACCAACCAGTGTCTCCCTAACCTGGCCCGCTCTGGCACCTGCCACATCCTTGTCTGGCCCCCCGGGGGCTGCCCGATAGAAGTTAGTTACTCAATGATCATCATCTCACAACTCCCAGGGACAGCCTTTATGGAGCCAGCCCTGCAGTGCCCCCGTGCTCCAGACCTCTCTTCTCTCTTCACTGCTCTGAAGCCTTTCTTTGGGAGCCGCAGCCTGTATGGCTGCCTTCCTAGGCTGGCTCTGGCCCACAGATAGGGGATGGCCAGATCTGGCCTGGGCAGGAATACAGGGTGGCTGTCAGAAGCATTTGTCACCTTGGAGGGACACCTGCCAGAGCATGGAGAGAGAGTACCCAAACCCATGAATGAGCTTTATACCACGTCCCCCTTCACTCATATTGGAGGGCCCAGTTAGGTAGGGGCTGCTTTCCCTCCCCACCTGGACATGGTTGCCCAGGGAAGCTGTGGATGCCCCATTCCTGGAGGGGTTCAAGGCCAGGCTGGATGAGGCTTTGAGCAACCTGGTCTAGTGGAGAGTGTCCCTGCCCATGGGAGGGGTGTTGGAACTTGATGATCTTTAAGGTCCCTTCCAACCCAAATCATTCTAGGATTCTATGATTCTATGAAGAGCACAGGCATAGGCGGTGGGTTTTTATTCTGGCATAAATGGCCATCACACAGTCGCCTGCCCCAACAAACCTTGCCATGATCACTGGAAAGGGACGCCATGGGAGGTGTGGGCACTAGAGCCCTGCCTCACAGCACACCTTCCTTCATCATTCCAGGTCAGCACACCATCTAAACCATTGCTCCACTGGTTGCGGGGTTTTCTCTATTTTTGTAGTCTTTTGGTTTGCCCAGAGAGACACAATTCTCACACATCCCTAGCCCACACCCTAACCACAGCCATGGTTGTAGATGGGAGAACCACAGAGAGCCCATCGCCTGTGAGACCATTCTCCTATATACTGGGCATGACATTCATGATACGGAATATACCACTGGTCAATTTGAGTGTCAGTCCTAAACCTAAGGTCGAATCCTGGGCTAGCAACTGAGGCTGTGCTCCCTCCCAACTTCTCCTGTCCTCCAGACACTGGCACAGCAGAGAAGCTGAAAGTCCTTGACTGTCCTGTCAGCAACTATCAATGTCAGTGTGTTATCAGCCTTCTTCTCAGCACAAAGCCAAAACATAGACTCTTAGTAGCTGCTATGAAGAAAGTTAACTCTGACCCAGACAAAACCAGAACAAGGGGCAATGCTGCACGAGCAATGATGAAGAGGTTTATTCCAAACAGAAAGAACTTAAGCGCATCTTAAGTTGTATTTCAGTTGCACAGTGTATTTCTGTGATGGCCTTAGAGTATTCTGCAAGACCCTTAACTGTTGTTTTCTTTATTGAATTTGGCTCTTTAAAAAAGTGGTAAAGAACCCCACACAAACAAACTTGAATTAAAATACAAGAAAGGCTGTTCAAAGTCAGTGAAGTATTTGGTTTCCTTATTTCCATTGACATTAAGCTATATGGTGAGCTCTTCCATAAGGTTTAGAAATCTATAAGTTGCTGGCATGTATGACATTTTACAAATTTAATGTTTTTTTCCTGCTGTATCACCAAGGCCTCCTGTGCTACCAAGCAATCTGCCACACAAAGGCAGAGGCAAAATCCAATGATTCTAGAAAGGAGAAGTTAAAGCATAAAAGGCCAAATGGCTGGGGGCTGGGGGGGTATGGAGGAGAGGGAGACTACTTCATTAGAAATACATAACACTAAGCTTTGCAACATGCACAGGAAGTGCTGGAGTAAAATAAAATTAAGAGGTGATTACTTCAGCAGAAATACATTAAAACAAGTCTTTAAAAGAAGTTAAAAGGGCATTTAGCAACTGTAATAAGGAGTGAACTCCAGAAAGATTAGGATTACACAGTTCACAGTTACTGTGTTATGAACATGAAAGTGACTAGTGTATGCTGCCCTTCCTCCTCAGCATCACTATTTGAGTGTGCCAGGCTATCTCATGTACATGAGATATTAACATATATAGGATCCTTTGTTACTCTTTTGACAAAAAATTATGCACTTTTAGTAGCTACCTTCCTGAGACTACCATCTTAAGTCACAAATTAGCCATGGTTTCTAGAAAATCATTAAATCAGACATTGACACATGTTCATTTATCAGAATCCCTGTCATCCCAGAGAATTATCTATGACTATTGTGCTGTTGAGTGCAGTCAAGACAACAGGAAGGCTGTAAGGAGGTTCACCCTGGAGCTGTCCATACATCCCATCTGACCCTTTGTTTCAGTATTCAGATGATGTATTACAGAGGATGTGCTGCTGGTAAATGAAGTCCTGGAAGGCAGGGTAAGTTACTAATGTCCCAAACGGTCTCAAGAGCTGTTACAGTCTGCTCACTTTCTCTGTGCCATTTAAGGAGTAGTGCATAGTCCTTAAAGTTCTTTAAAGTTGTTTAAAGTTCCTCTTGCACTGAGGGAAAACATTTGTTTAGTTCAATTGTCAAATCTCTGCAGTTCCCAGAATTCCTAACAGCTGCTGTCCTTCAGCTGCATCACAGCAATAGCACTAAACTCAAAGAACACATCCCATAGAATCTCTATTTATGCTAAGATTATTAATGGAAAAATTTACATCATGCCATTATACTTCCTTACCTCATATAGTCTCATGCTGGTGGATAATCTATACTTAATAATTTTAAATGTAAGGAATTGGAGGGGTGGGAATGACAGTTAACCTTGAAATCACATTGCATTTTGGGAAAGCCTGTGAGCCTTTACAGAAAAAGTAAATCACTGCAGTTTTATTTTGTTTGCTTTATGAGAAATTCTGATAAAATTGTTACTTGTTCATGCTGTTTACAACACCCAAAATCATATGAAGAAAAAGTCCCTCTGACCAGCAGGCATGCGTAATATATATTCTGCCGCACTAAGGCACAAAAGTAGTGGATAATGATAACTGATAAGGTTTTCAAGCACTTACTGCTTGTGACTGTTAACATTACCTTAAATACAAATGTTTCATCATCTTTTTATAACTCATGATTTTACCATTTGCTTACAAGAAATAGCAATAAAATAACTAAGAAATATTTTTCCAAGTCATTATCTATAAAACCTACAAGCTAAACTCCAGATCTGGAAGTAATTCTGCCAGATCTTTGCACTTGTAAGTATCTCTGTAACACCAGTAGGACTCCCTGGGGGTCACTTCCACAGAGTGAACTGGAGTGTATCTGTATGTTTTCTGTGTCTAGGCAAACTTTTGGTAGATTAGCTATCTGCAAAGAGCTGCAAGAAAGCTTGTCATCCTTTTCATCCACAAGTTCATTGGTAGGAATTTAAGTAGTTAGATAATACTTAAGGGACAGGTAAATATTACTCAAATTTTTTTCAAATTCCTTTTGGGTTTGGCAGTTGCAAATTATTATAAAGATTTTTCTCTAGCATGCCTACACAAGCACTGAGCAGAGTATCAAATCAAGTATGTTATTTTGAAACAACAATTAATCTTAAATTTTGATCAACTAAACCTGATTTACCTTGATAGTCATCTCTGTTCTGTATTCCTTCTGTTAACAGCATTATTGCAGTGTAGATGCAGTATGTTAAATTCAAATTTTCCTAACAATAATTCTTTTATATATATGCAACAAAAGTGTACGTCCCTGAAAAAAAAAAAAAGCAAATTAAACAACAACAAACTAGACCGTATGGTATAATTTTTAAAGGATTTTAATTCCTGGGCAAATGCAGCCCAGGATCTAACTTGCATGTGTTGCTGCAGAAGCACACTGCTGGCTCATGTTTAGCTTGTTGCCCACCAAGACCCCTGGGTCCCTTTCTGCAAGGCTGCTCCCCAGCCACACACACTCAGCCTGTAGTGGGCTTTCTGGTTATTTCATCCCAGCTGCAGGACTTTGCACTCATCTTTTTTTAAACTTCATACTGTTCTTGCTGTCTCACTCTTCCAGCCTGCCCAGGTCTCTCTGTAAGATGGCTTGCCCTTCTGATGTATTCACCTCACCACACAGCTTAGTATCATCAGCGAGCTTTGTGAGGGGGCTTTCAATCTCATCACCCAGATTGTTTATGAAGATGCTGAACAGCATGGGGCCCAGTATTGATCCCTGGGGGACCCCACTTGTGACAGGTTGCCAACCTGAGTAAAAGCCGTTGATTTCCACTCTCAGGGTGTGACCTATTGGGCAGTTTCCTGCCAACCTCATAGACCTCCCATCCCATATGTATCTTTCCAGTTTGTTCAGGGAAACAGTGCTGAATGCTTTGCTGAAGTCCAGGTAAACAGGTTAAGTAAGGAGGTATTTTTACACCTCTGCGATATCAGTAAATGTAATTCTAGCTATGATTTTGTTGCTTATTTTTGCAACTGAAATGTCAGAAAACTGCGAAGGCAGCAGATAAAAGTTTAAAACACATTTTGTGGGATGTCAAGAAATATTTTGTGTAGGAAAGTATAGTGTAGTAAAACTCAGTACATGTGGCTTATACAAAATCAAAATAGATAAAAATTGAGAAGTAATTCGGCTACAGTGCATAACTGCCTTCACAGAGGAAGACATGCTGGATACTGTAAGCCTCTGAAGTCTAGTAGCCAAAGGTAAAAAGAAAAAAGTTAATCAAGAGAAATTAAAATCAGAACTAAGGATGAATAAACACTCCTCTATTTGTAGTTAAAGTTTGAAATTCAACTACATTTTACAAGACATTATTCTATTTTCAACAGATCACAACTAAAGCACATAGAAATGTATATTCTTTGCCTCTTGATGTACTTAAATGAACATTAAGGTTCTTCTAATTTAGCTTTTTGGTAAATTAAGCTCTCAGTAATTTAAGGTCTGCTCTACATTTAACAAATACTGTGTAGTTTATCAGTAAAGAAAAACTCTATCTTATTCAACTCAAAGGTATTATTCAAATTTAGCTTTAGAATTTAGAGGGAGAGGATCAGAACTGCACTGAACAATCTTTTCTTTTCGGAACCAGGATGTCATGGCAACCCTGTGTTTGAGTTCAAAGGAGCCGCACTGCTACAGGAGGTCCTGTTCATACTGAGCCTCAAATAGGCATTCAAACAATAACTATCTGATCCTAGAACGGCATTTGTCAAATGCACAGCACTGAAGTTGTCAAAACCTTGCAGATATCATATCTGCAGAAGGGTTTTAGGTTGCATGAGAGGCAGAAGGTGAGCATCAGCTTTGAAACAAACTTGACTGCTCTTATATCCATGAGCGCATTCTGCTCAGTCATCACAACCCCCCTTTTTTTCATTGCTTTTCTGTGCTACCACCATGGCCTCCCCATCCTTTCTTATTGCTTCTCCTCTTCTAGTGTTAAGGTCTGAGCCATTCTCCTACACTTAAAGCTATCTCACCTCCCCCTGCTCCAGCACCCTATCTGCCCTATGCTGCACCAGATGTTGAACAGTCTTTAGAGCAGAAGTCCCTGACAGCCTAGGCATTTCATACTCTCAGATCCCACAAGGCAAGAGAAACAACAAATAATACTTTGTCATTCCAGATTTCATGCTGTTTTGGTTTGTTGCAGTATTAATTTTGTTATGGGAAACACCAGAGGGAAGTGAAGAAGATCAGTACGCTGAACATCATTTCACAGCATGAGCAGGTGTAGCAGGAGTTGAAGATGGGGAAATGAAGGAACAGGAATATTACTTAATGCAAGCTTCTGGTGCATTTTTTCCATTGCAAACACCTTTTATCTGAAGAATGTACAAATAAAAATTCTACAATTAAAAAAATACCAAAGCAAATCCCAAAACTCCAAGAAATTATAATTTTTGCAGAAGTAGAGGGGAATCATGAAAGATACACAGTGCTGCTGAGCCAGTGTTTTTTCCTTACTATGAGCTGCAGTCAAAGAGCAAAACTACCAATTTGGGAACCAGAGGGGAAGCAGGCCAACTTGCAATGGATGGGTTGCACTAGAACACTATCTGTTTTTAAAATGCCATCTATTGCTGATTGGGTCAATTTCCAAGTATTTTGAGCAGTGACTCCTTTTTTGTTTTGTGATTTGCCCTTTCCGATATGCCTGCTGCTTATACATGGATAGCACTGCTACCATAGTAATTTTAGAAGCCACACTGATAAGGGTTTTACAGTTTTTAACAGCCTTTAAAAGTTATGCTGATATTAAATTAAATATTTCCATTATTAATATCGACATAAAAGCTTTTCCAGAATGTGTTTATATAAAAAGCTTTACAAATATTTTAAATTGTTAAATTGGGAGAAGAGACCAGCCTCATAGACACTTGTGTGTCTCAGTGGTGTAGCAGGTTGCTAACTGTTTCACCTTAGATTATGACTGTTACGATTATTTTTCTTAATAATCTTTCATGAATCTTTAGAAGTGGTCCAGATGAGATTAAAAAAAAAAAACCCAAAGCTGTTTCTCTAGAATTTTCAATTTCAATAATTCACAGTCTGACTAGTTGTCAATATTTTTTTGGGATAGCATCCACTGCTTATGTGATCCCCAGAGTAGTAAAGATTGTATTGGAAGTACCTCATTTGGGACAAAGTAAAAGCAGCCCTGGAAGAAAGATGGCAGACCACCAGAATATTTCATGGTGGAGAAGCATACATTTATACTTAGGTAGGAAATGTAACTTTAATTTTCTATAAAAAATGCTGTTTCATGAACAAGTGGAGGTAAGCCTCAGCTTTTTAATATTTCCCTTAACACTTCCAGCAGAAGTATTAAAAGAATATCTTCCAACCCTAAAGATATCAGGCAAAACGATATTAAATCTGTTTTGTCCACTACTTCAATTAAAAGTATAGCTAAGAAAATAATTATAAAAATCCAACTTGATTCAATATAATGCTAGCACATAAACTAGATTTAGTAGGGTCTTCTATAGAGTCATAATTGGAGGAAGTTAATTTTTTTTTTTAGTGAAACATTTTCCATTAGAAAATGCTGCTTCTTTGAAATTACATCTCACATTGAAATATTTTAATTCCAACAAAGCTCTGGACAGACAGTCTTCTAAAGAATTCAGAATACGGAAAGATACTTATTTTTTCTTTCTTATGACATGCTGTAAAACATGAATTACAAATACATTTGTATTAAACTTTTTACTCTACATTTAACGTCCCCAACTTTATTTCAGCTAAAATCTTGGCAACTCTGGCATTCCTAACAGCATTCCATCACTGTAGTATTTTCTAGTGTATACAATATATAAAATAAAAGTCTGCAATCCCTGTAACAGTAAATAATGTGCCGAGGGAACATTCTTTTCAAGAGATACTGACCAGAACATGCTGTGTACAAAGCCCTTTGTACATAGGAGACATAGTAAGATGGTGTAGAAACAATCAGTGCGGGGACAGCAGAGTGTAACAAAAGACAGATGTCAGATAATATGAGAATGCAAAATAAAAGGAACAGGGGAAACTGGAAAGCTAGAGCATGAAGCCTTTAATGAGATGCAGCATAGGAAGTGTCCTCCTTTTCAGCACATAAACAGACGAGCAGAGATTTGGGAGAGTGAGGCATGTTTACAGTCAGGAGTGTACTGAAGCTTTAGGTCTGGATATGAATCTCTCAAATTTGTCCAAGCCTGTTTTACGGTATTTCAAAATTTCCAATTCAAGCTGTAAACCAGGAATGAAATAAACAGTCAGAGCCTAAAAAGAACTTAACATAAAGTTGGATTCTAAACATGAACACAATTTTAAAGGCATATCATTACATTCTTTGTGAACTGATTTATCAAAAAAATCTTATGAAATTAAATGAAAGCAAAATAGCTCCTTATAAATGCTGTTCAAAGTTGGTGCTTATACCCACAAAAGGAAAGACAATGAAAATGCATATTCTGTCTCTTTTCTGTTTCTTGCCTGTTGTGCCAAATACTACAGATGCCACCAGAAAAACCTGGTGAAAAGAAGCATGGACTGCAACACCTTGCATAACAGGACCACTGCAGATGGAGATAACAATTTTCTCTTGAAGTTAATGCTATGCAGATACCTTTGAATAGAAAAAGAATCAGTTATATACAAATTCAATGTGATGAGAATTCAACATGAAGAAGACTCAACATGATGTTAGATATATTGCATTGAGTTCCTGTTTAGAGAGAGAGAAAAAAACAAACAGTGCCTATTTATTTCCTTTTATGCTGCCTAAACTCAAGGGTTTGGATGGATTTGCAGAATCCATGTCTGCACTGATCCTGAAACAATCAAAAGCAAGGTCAAGAAAATGATAAAATAAAAAAGAATGAGGGACAGATACACATCAAACACTTTTCATTCAGGAAACAGCAGGCCATCTTCCAGTTTCAGTTTGTGTTTTCGTTCTAAATTATTTTGATTCTTTCCTTCTATAATTCAACATTTTGCAAGTGGGGTGCTAGATACAACTTGTCTCTGCAACAAAGTAGAGCAGTTCCCTAGTCAATGGAAAGATGGGATAAAGTGGAATGAAGCTGAGGCTTAGTCCTGAATTAAAGCCTAAACCAGTATGGTAGTGAGACACCTTAATTTCTTTTGTGTCTCTCTCCCTCACATTTACACTTAATCTTTTTCTTTCTGATTTTATCTTAGGAAAAAACAGTACAGACAGTATCTATTTTTCTGAAACAGAGACATTCTGAGGTAGAAACTTAGGAAAAAAATACGATGTATCTGAACTTATTTTTAATCTGTAAAACAAACAGATTCTAACGAAATTCTTAGTCTTTTCCAGACTTAGGGTTTATATGAAGCATTACTTTGTGTATCCAAATACTTCACTCATCTTAATGAGAAAGGCTGATTGCTATTCCCATCTTCTGAAACTTTGGCACCAGGAGTCCAAAGGAGTAAGTAAACATCAACACATCCTCACTTCACAGAGTCATTTCCTCTCTTTCTTTAGCATTGGCTAATGACATGGAACTTGCATGGGAGAGCAGAGGTTGCTACAGAATAAAACATAGTGAATATACAGATTTGCTTGTAACAGCCACATTTTGGTAAGAAATGCTC
>VZTO01005244.1:51593-135651 GCA_013400615.1 Syrrhaptes paradoxus | reverse complement strand
CCTCTGCTATCTTCAGCATCTCTGTGACACCGCTGTGATGGCTGATAAGAAAACAGAGGGTCAAAGTGTCAAGGCAACAAAGGTTGTTACCTTGCATCAAATATGAAAAGCAACATCTCCCAGCTTTCTCATGGCTTCACCCAACCCAGAGAGTAGCTGGACTTTGCTCAGGTGGGACTGAGAGGTGCTGGCTACAAGGGGGAGACATCTGCACAACAACACATCACACTGATCAGCATCCATACCCTGAGACACCCCATTTTTCCTGGATGCTCTGCTCTTCTGCATTGAGTAAAAGACTATATCCCATTTCTTCCACTCCAGAAAACACATGCAAAAACTTGTCAATAATGGTCAGTGCACCATTTACCCCGACTTATCTGCTGGGGGTGGAAAAGGACTCTGTGAAAGATCTGCCACCTCTACAAGCATCCCACTGACCATTCAGTTTGCCATGTTTTTTGGCATTATAATTTGGGGCTCAATGCCCAGGCTTCGTACTGAGAAACAAAGTCACAGACTCAAAATTCAAGCTGCTGAAGGCTAAGGATGTAAACTTGTTGAAAGAGGAACAGTCAGGCTTGGGGAGGGAGGGCTTTTTGAGGCAGTTGATTAGACCAACTGATAAACTGTGAGCTCCCAAAAGCAACTTCTAAAGGCTACAAGGACAAAAAAAAATAAATGAACAATGTATGACCTCTGAGACCTGACAGAAGACCAAAGCAAGAAGAATCTGAGCACTGAAGTTCATAATTGTACTAGATAGTAACCACTATGGATACAAAAGAAATACTGCTTTTAGGGCACTTAATCTTTTCCCTCATCTCTCCCACTGCAAGCTCCCTCTCTGCTCTACTTTTATATCTCAGATAATTTATAAAATTACAGTAAACACTGAGCAATTTTTCCCAGTTTCTCCAGTTTGTTTTTTTGAGGTGGTGTTTTGTTTGCTTGGTTTTTAATCTATAGTTTTAAAAATTACTTGGCCAAGAACTTGCAATTTTTCCCAGTTGTGTTGGCTGGTCTACCAAAGATATTGTTTCGTCTCACTGATATTTGGTGAATTCAACTGGTGGATCTCCAACACCAGCAGTATCAGACACCAGACTGTGCAGTGGTGCGGTAGGATACATTACAGCTTGAATGACCAAACCACTGACCAAAGGAGAATAAATCTTCCTCCATCTTCTGAAGTCTTCAGAACTATCTGGAAATCTCCCATCCAATCACATCTATGATTTTGGGCTCAGGGTGTATGGTCTAGCTGGGGTTCCTCACACAGGGGGATCCCAAAGGACGGCAGCAATGAAGAGTACAACATTAACAACTGTCAGCTTGACTACTACTTAATTACCCCGGTAACCTTCAAATCTGTGTATTTATAGACCAAAATTCTTCATTTTCCCAGGAAACATAAATCCTTTCTGGAAAGAGAATGGGTTTTCCCATACAACCCCACAGGCAAATCCCACCTATTCATCAGCACTCTCTCGCCTTCTCTTCTCCTCACGAGGGCCAATTTGCCCCGGCTCACACACAGATCCATGGGCACACCTTGGTACACGGTGCCGATCCACTCATATGCACAGAAAGCAAAAACCCCCAAAGCCTGAAGGTGCATTTTAGGGTGCTTCTCCCTGCAAGGAAGCTGAAATTTTCTTATGTTCCATTTTTAAATATTTGCGTATCACGTAAGTACCACAATACTGCATAAATACATATAGGGAAAAAAATCTATAACCTACTTGCCCTAATACTTAAATCTCGGCAAAATCGCCCTTGACTTAAGCAGATAACCTCTGGGCACATCTTGGGCCAAATTCTTTTCTCTTGGTCACCTGCATGGTGGAGGACATCCATTCTGGCATCTAGCTGGAGTTTCTGAACTAACAGTTTGTATAATGCTTCTTATATAGTCTGTGAAACTTTTTTAGGGCAATTTAGGGATGAAGTTCCTGCTTTAGGAATGACTTAGTCATTGTCCCCAGCCCTGAGCTTGCTGGGAGCTGTGAGGGGTCATCTGGCAGGTGAGAAGTCCCAAGCTAGGAGGCAATGACACTCAAAGCTCTGTTTCCCAGTTATCTTTGCAGAAAACATTCAGACGGCTTTTACTGGTGACAGAAGGAAAACCAGCAGCATTCAGTGCTACCATTTATTCCCTAAAGCAAGTCATTCCTTTGCCTGTCTTGCTAATAAGGTTTTTAAACCTTTATTGTAAACTCAAAGAGAATAAAACAGAAGGAACAACTACAGCATCTGTGGCAGAAAAAAATTTCCCAAACTCCAACCCCCCTGTTCTTTTTAACTGGGATTGGTATTGACCCATTAAGGAGAAATGTGCTTACTGGCAAAGTACTGGCAAAGTATTGGCCTTTTCCAGAAAAATGGCGTCACAGACTTTTAATTCTTTGAAATTTGCCTTGTCGCAAATCTTAACAAATGGGTACATATTTTACTAAGAAATACTGATTTCTTAACAACAGCTGTAAAGCAGCCAACAACTCTTGGAAGAAAAACAATAACTACATTTTAAGCTAAAAGAAGTAACTAAATAACAAGCACTTTTCCCAAATAAATCAGATTCATTGTAAGATCAGGTCCATATATATTTTTACTCATTTCTGATAATATTTCAAAAGCCACCCTTGACTTAACGAGGTGGTAAATACAAAGGCCAATTCATATTCATATTCATATTCAATATTGTTACCAATGCCTATCTAAAGTATTACACAACTTTTATTACGTTCCCATCACTTCTGGGCACTTGAGAAGAGAGTGAGCTTAAGAAAACATTTCCAAAGTGAACTACTTCTCATTCTAGGAGGCAGCTGAAAATTTGATTTCCCCCTTTCTCGTACTGCATGTGGGTATTCTGACCTTCATGCCCCCCGTCTTTGAGGTTCAATTTCTTGTTTGCAGTTGTCGTGGCAAAGAAGCCCTAAAGAAATGACTTTGGCATATCATTTGCAAGGCCTGAGGTCTGTGGTCAGTCTAATCTCTAGCACGAGACCTTTGCAAATTCAGTGTTATCCTTTTCTCTGGTGGGTTGATGTTTTCATGCGTCTCAAGGGGCACTTCAAGGGGCACTGCTATAATTTTCCCTCATTTTGGTCTGCAACACCAGTGTGGGGCTCAAAGGACATAAGAGGGCGGGAGAAGCCCCACGTGCACCGGTGATGAGCTTGGGCTGCACACGCAGGGTAGGGATGGATCCCTTCGTGCATCTTGTACCACTCTCACGGGTCAGGAAAGTTTTACAATTAGAATACTTTAACATGGCAGTAACTGAAAGGCCCAAAGACCAATAGAGACATTAAATCTGACAGCAATTTCAGCAAATCTACACTTCCCCAAAGCACACACTGGATCTGATTGTACCTTTGCTTTTTGATGGAAAGAAAGAGCCAAATGCAAGATCTGAATGCTGAGCCTAGACATCCAAAACCTTCTGGGGAAGCTGGAAGAACAAGGGGTGCCTTCAGGGCCCTACTGCTTCCCAAAGAGAGACAGGATTTGGGCTTGAAGATTTGCCTCTGAGAGGACTTTTGTTTATGGTATGCATTCATTTATCCATCTCCATCAGGGTCTCACCTCTCAGCCCCACAGGGATGGGTGCGAGCTCCCACCAACTGGACCTGAACAGACTCGGGGAGGTGCCACCTCCTCTGAACCACGGTCTGTTCACGTACCAGTGGTTTGTGTTTTCCTGTCTCTAGGCTGTCACGCTGCAGATGACCTAAATTATCTCTATTTTTTCTCTTTTCTCCAGATGGTGAGGTCTGATACAGCCAGGTGTGCCTGAGCAGCCGACTGCCCCAGGATGGGACACGCGCCCTGAGCCACGAGCAGAGGATCTGCTTTCCATCCTTCACCACCGTGCTGCCGACACAGAGCGGGCGCAGGGGCTGTCCCTCTGTGTCACACACACCTGGCTCAGTAAATCCAAAAGCTGATAACCAGGTAACACTGCAGCTCATCAGCACGTTATCTCTTGGTATTTTCTGCCATGAAGGCGTTGGTGAGGGGGCAGAAGACCACAACAAACAAAATGTCAGGCTTAACGTGACTATGCCCCCAAAAGTATATTTTATAAATAAATGCAGTGTACAGGAAAAAAAAAAATGTCCTTGCGCCCTGTTAAATGGAGCAACCAAAATGAGTTCCTAAGTAGAAACCTATGAAAATAGCAACTGGGGGGATCCCCTTGGTCAGGCAGAGATGGGGAGGTTTGAAACAGCACGTACAAAACCTTCTGCCGCTGGCAAGGGAAAGGGTTGCACAAGTTCTCCGTAAACATCTTTATCTGCAGTCATTAGCCAGCAATCCTAAACATAGGGTGAGCTCTCCCCATCGTTTCACAATGGGTTTTTTTCTGGTTTCTAGGAACTGTTGTTGAGGACTGCCACTCAGCATATGAGAAAAATGTGTGAGCATGATCCACAGTCAGTTCTTTTTTCTCTTGGACGTTGCCCCATTACAGAAACACAAAATATCACATCACCATGTACTCTACTTTTCTCTAACACTTTCCATCCAATACCTATAAGTACATTACAAACAGGAGTGATTTTACTGTGATTTCAAAGATCCCTGCCCAGAGGGAAATGCAGTTTCTGTGCTGAACATAAGGAAAGGATAAATGAAGGGATAGTATGAGGAGAGTAAGAGGCATCTTTCTTAATGCCCAGTACAATGCTTTACAAAATTACAATCCTGTTTCTATCTAGTGGTTTGAATTATTCTCTTCCAGACAAATAAAACAGACTAAGGAAAGAAAACAGGGTAGAGGAGAAAGTACAGAAAAAGATGGAACAAACATGCCACTTCAAATCACTGGCCCCTACTCAGCAGGTAACCACTTTCTATGGCAAGGAGCAAGTCAAGCAAATTCCCCATCGACTGGTACTTTCTACAGCTCCACAAAGCCAAAGGCTGTGGGTTTTCCAGCTCTTTAAAGTACAGGAGGACATCCCCGCCAGTGCTGCTCCAAATCCCTGATCAGTGTAGGAATTGCAGCTCGACACACCGTGACCCATCAGCAAAGGGACAGGAGCACAGATTGGATTTTCAGTCCCAACTTGGAGGTCTAGATGCCAGACGGTGTTGCAAAGAAAGACCTCTGGAGATTTCTCATACTTTTTTTTGGCTTGTTCTGCTCGTGTATTCATCTTAACAGAAATCAGCTGTTCCCCTCACTTATACAGTATTTGCAGAAGCAACTTTTAGCATCTGGCCTGGCTGTTATTAAGAGATGAGAACATCCTGCTCTGTTAGGAGAACACCACTACCGGCAATAAAAGGACAAAGATCCTTTGCATCCAGGTTTCCTGAGATCTGTATGGATTATCTGAGGTTTTTTCTTCCTTTCTTCCACAGTCTTTCCTTCCTATTTCCTGACGTTTGCTAACCAGCTTTGCACACCCCGGAGCAGGGATAAAAATTGTGCTTTCCTGGGAGAAGCACAGCATTTGGATGCAGCAGCATCATTTTCAGCTACTAAGGATTTCTTTTTCCAACTGCGGAAATGAAAAAGTAAACAAGCTGGGGGCTGCCTTGGTGTTTAGGCTCTGACTTTATTTTTAATAGTGCTCTGAAGTCCCATGCTGGAGGAATACAAATGAAGGGGTGGGAAGGAGAGTCACTGAGCACTGGGCTCCTACAGATGTGCAACAAGGTTTTAAAGCCTGACTGTACCCTGTGTGCCCAAACCCAGAGGCAGGAAAAAACCCAAACCCAAGCCCAAACCCAAGCCCAAATGCCAACCCAAACCCAGAGGCTGGGGGAAAAGTCACAAATGGCACTTGGGGAGGTTTGGGGTGGATATTAGGAGACACACGGGGTGGGGTGCTCTGCTGAAGCCCTGGCTCCATCTCCACCTTTGGGAGGTTTCAGGACTCTGCTCGACACAGCCATGCTGAGCGGATTTGGTGGTGGTGGTCCTGCATCGAGCCCTCCTTGCACCAGGAGACCCCTCCCAACCAGCATTTCGATGACCCTTCATTGATAACACCAACATTTACGGGTTGAAACATGCTGGCGTCCAAAACCACGGGGCTATTAATAGAGAGGCTTCAGCTGATCTCTACTGGCGTAATCACCATCTGAGTCTGGCCTCGCGGTGAACATTAATCACTGGCAAGTTGCTGCGGCGTATCAACTTTAACATGGGTTGTTTGCTTTTCTCTAAGTGTCGGGACATCCCGCAAGCTCCAGCTGCTCATCCCGAGCGAGCTGCCGGGAGGGAGCGGCCAAGGGCTGCTGCCTTCACCGATTGCAACGATCTCTGCTTTTCTTCCTGCCCCACCGCAAATCCCGAGTAAATCTGTTGAGACAGCACAACTTGGCATTAAGTCCGCATTGTTTTTTGACCAGATCAGCAGTCTGGAAACTGGGTCAATTTTTCTAAACATGTGGTTTAGAAATGTGTTGTTTCAAAGGACGCTATCCAATGGTGTGAGACCAAACACTGGATTTGTAGTAAAAAGAGCTAAACAACAACAACAACAAAGTTCAACGCTCTCTATAAACACCGAGTCCCTGGGACACCCTGACAAAGTAGGGAAATAGTAAATTTCCTCTTCTGTATTTACGGAAACCGAGGCACAAAAAAAGGAGTCCGAAGCTGCCTGGAGATGATGCTGAAATTTCCCAGCTACAGAACAAAAGCTGGTTTCTCTCATCTTCACAAGTTCTTACAAATATAACTGTAGGGATTTTATTTTATTTTATTTTATTCTCCCACCCAAACTGCAGGATGAAAATGCAACTCCAGTTGTTATTTAGGTAACACAGTCAACATTAGAAACACAGGCTGCATCTACCCTAAGTAATATACGGAATTTATCTGCATGAAAGTAGCAGGGCAGGGCTGAAAACTTCGATTTTAAATTATGTCACGGGTTCCAACTTACTTCGTTTGCCCTGCATCAGATCACCAGATGCTCCTGGCTTTGTTCTCTTTGTATCTCACAGCCTCATCTGTTCGTGGGGCCAACAGCTCCCTGTTTCCAGAGGGGCAGATGCCAATGTTCCCCCCACCCCAAGGCCATGTAAGTATTGCAAAGAGACCCCATGGGAACAGCTCCATACACCCCAGACTGATATTGCACCAATAGATCTACAGGGAAAAGACTGTAATTATAGAAGGTCAAAGACAGCCCTTTTGAATGCTAAATCTTAATTTTTTGCTTTAAGCTTATGCTAAAACTTTTCTTCAAGATGTTGAGTAGAAATGCTCAACCTGCTCCCGGTATTTTATCCACCACAGTCAATCCTCATCACCTATCTAAAGATGATGGGTTTCTAATGGATTTGCTTCTAATTTTAACCCCTTCAACAAATATTTCCGGTGAGTAACACTTTCGAGCTGTTCTCTGCAAGCATTCAGCCAAGCGATGAGTAGCTGAGCTGCAAAGCTGGTCACCCACACCACCCCACGCCCTCTCCTGCCCAAACATACGACATAGTGTGACCCCCCCCAAGTGCTGCAGACCACTTCTGTGACTTATGCAGAGCACTGGCCATCTGTGAGCGGTCACCCAGGGGAGGGATTTCACCCCAAAATACCGATTCATTTCCTCCTGACCACACAGAGGGTAACCACACAGGACATGTCAATCTGTGGATATATAGCTGAGTTTATTTCCTCCTTTTCCCCAGTAAACAGCTTGATGAATTTTTTTTATTTGGTGCCAGCACAGGGCTTGGTGCTGAACCATAAAGTCAGACCCTGCTCCTTCTCTCATCCACCTCTCCCCAAGAGCTTATTTTAGGGACAAAAAAGGCTGCTTTAGGCCTGTGGCTGATAACATGTGGCTGCTCTGAGCCCCTCTGGTGTTGTTCACAACTACAGGAAATTAAAAAGTTAAAACTGAGGCCAAGAGTGAGAGGCAGGGCGAGATGCTGCCCGCCGTACGCACGCTGCAGGGGACCAGCAAAGGCCTGACTCCAGCCATCCAGAGTTGACGTTCAACCCTCGCAACTCAAAAGCACGAAGCTGTTTCCTGACACCAAAAGATGGGGAAGACAAAGGTCAACACCCCTTGTAGGAAGCGTTTTTTAATCTTATCTCCTAAAAGTACTTTGAGTTTGATCTCCCCCCACCGCACCACACGTCTCCGCGTCGAGAAGTTTTCCATGCTGACTAGTGATGGTCATTTTGCCTCGAAAGTGGTTGGTTTCTCGCTAAGGCAAGAGAACGAGAGTCACCTTCTGAAGCTGCAAAATGGTAAATGAATCAAAAAAAATCAGAAACAAAACCCCCAGCATGAAGTATGGTGGGAATTGCTGTACTGGATCAGAGAGATGGTTTGACTCTTCCAACCCTTGTGCTAATCACATCTGCTGTAGATATCCCAGAGGAACATGCCAAAAACCAACAAAAGATAGAGGGATCACTGCAACTCCTCAATAACCTGCCTATGAAAGAATTTCATCCTGTCAAACCTCTTTATTCAGATTGGGTTTAGCTGAATATGTGTTACCCGTCCAGCCACGCAAATAGTCTTTAGCTTAGACAACAACCTAGAGAAGATAGCTTGTAGCCTGACTCACAGGACCATGGGATAATTTGGAGGAGACCATGGGAGGTCTCCAGACCAACCTTCTGCTCAAGCAGCCTCAGCTCCAGGGCCAGACCAGGTTGCTCCAAGCTTTACCCAGTTGGGTCCTGTAAACCTCCGAGAACAGAGCTGGCCAACCTCCCTGGGCTGTTCAAGTTCCACCACTTGACCATCCAAAATGGTGAAAAATTGTTCGTTTCCCTTTATGAGCATCTGAATTAAGTGACCATGAAACTAAGAATATAATGAACAGCCCTCTATGATCTGACTAGCTGAGATGGGTCAACCTGTGTACCCGAGGGCAGCAGAAAGTCCTAGTACTTATGTTTGTAGCAGAAGTCTCCCCAAAATAACGTATACAGCAATTACACCACAGGGCACTGATTGGTTTGCTTCATTCCTCACTCTTGGATAAAGCTTCCGTAAAATCAGGACTGAGATTACAGGCTGGAATGAAAGCACTCTTGAAAACCCCCAAGCATTATCTCAATCTTCAACCACCACGCAAGAAATGTGTAGGTCCATGGTAAAGCCAACAGAGCTCACAAAATTAGTAACATTTAAACTTCAGAAGGTTTCTTGAAATCATCAGAACCTCATGACTCTCTGTGCTACTATTTCTCTTTCACAGACTCAAGAAATAGCTAAAAAGGATAAGAACTTACTATGAAACCAGGCACAAGCTTGCAAACAACTCCTGTCCTCTCCTCTCCTCCTGCAGACAGCCTTGGGTGAACTCAACCTCACCTTCATTAGCTGCATCTCCTCCTACCCCTAACACCAGGCTGGAGGAAAACTAGCCTCCTCCCCCAGTCTCCTCCCTATCCATATATCTTTTTGCTGCTTGGAAACTATTCTTGCCTCAGGCCATGCAAATCACAAGATTATCTGGAACTACATTCCTCAGGCCTGACCAGGAAGAGGTGGGAATAGTGCAACCCCCCGTCCTGGAAAAGTGCCAGAAACCCAAATCCCTCCCCTCAGTTTGGAAATCTATCCCAGCTTCCCTCATACTTGAAGCTCTGCCCACAGCACCCTGGCACCAGAATGTCCTCACCGATGTCAGTTGTTAGGTTTCAGAGTTAACGATCTAGCAAGATGAATGGATGAAGTTGCTTTTTGTAATTAATTGAAAACTTAAGCGCTGCAGAAATTGGTAGGGCCACCATGGAAGGGCCGGTACTGTGTCCCACCACGTACTTACTCTACCCAACCCTGCTCAGTGCATGGCTAAGAGGAGACAGCGGAAGAAAAAGAAGCATAGAAGGACATTAACAAAAAAAAAAGCCATTTTATTGAAAATGAAATTCAAACTTCAAATTAATATTACAATCATGAGAAAATGCCAAACAATTCAATTTACAGTTGCAACATACAATACAAATAGTCCCTTTGAAGTTGAAGTAAACTGATCCACAATCATCGTCTGTGGCATAAAGCAGAGTGTGTTTGTACAATATGTGCATGAAAAGCAAATCTCGGGTGACAGCATTTGAAAAAATAAAAAATTAAAGCTTGTATTTACACAAAATGCTACAAATATTTTTTTTTTCCAGCGGAAATTCAAGACTGGTAAAGCATATTTAACAACAACAACAAAAAAATTGGAATGTCACTCATATTACCTAAAACAAAAGTTACTGTAAAAGTATGGTTTTGGCTGATATACTTAAAAGTACTGCATTAAAAAAAAAAAAAAAAGCAAAGAGTTATCTGTAAACATGGAAGTAAACAAACATCTAAAAAGTTCTCAGAAAATGTTAAAATGAAATGCATTCTATTTAAAAACAACAAGAAATTCAGGGGTTCAGAGAATGGGGCTTCTTTGAGCTCATGGCTGATCCAGGTTTGAATTATTGCTTTTGCTCATGGCTTGTTGGCCGCGTGCAGCCCGGCGCGGGGCTGAGCTTTGCTTTGCTAAATGTGAAAGTGCAAAATTTTCCCCACTCGAGATGGTACTTGTGGAAATCGGTAAATCTTTGCTCTGGGGACTGCTGGCAAAAAAAAAAAGTTCAATGCTAAGAAAGACACAGCAGATGGTCTTTTATAAAGAAATGACAAACGCCACACGAATGATGCTGTGGGTTAAAGAATTTGCTTTACTCATCCCTCCCGACCTGCTGCCCCCAATCTGCTTACCCTTAGGAGAAGGGAGAGGAGGATTTAATCCTCCTTTTGGCAAAAGGGACATTGTGCCTGTTGTGCTGGAAGTAAATCTTTGGTAGGATAAGAGAGGTGGAAAGTGAAAAAAAGGCCATTTTTAAAAATCTTTAAATCTATGACCGGTGCCAAAGATTGCCACTCAGCGAAGGGAAGGGCTGTCGAACCTTTGAGAAAACTCCTTTCTGTCGATGCTAAGCACCTTGCAGAATGTCAAATCATCTGATATTATTACTTACATAGCACCGGTTGGGTGTTCTTTTTTTTTTTGGGTGTGAAATCCTGATTCAAGAGCACTTCCAAGTGAACTTGGAAGCATTTCCCAAAATTTCTGCCTCAGTCTGTCCAACTCCCTCTGTGACCAGCCTTGATGTACCGGGAGAGGTTTTCCAAGGCACCAGGAGGGTTCAGGAGCACGGGGGGTCTACCGAAAGTCAATGGGCGGGTGCTCCTCCAT
The DNA here is from genome assembly GCA_013400615.1 of Syrrhaptes paradoxus. Taxonomy (NCBI): domain Eukaryota; kingdom Metazoa; phylum Chordata; class Aves; order Pterocliformes; family Pteroclidae; genus Syrrhaptes; species Syrrhaptes paradoxus. The sequence continues at coordinate 124,470 of VZTO01005244.1, read as the reverse complement.
CCATAGGTACTTAGAAAATCCTTTCCTTGCTATCTGAAGCAGGCAGAGCCAGACACCTGCCCCCATGGCCAGGGAAGCCAGGGACACATTGGGCACACGTGCCTCAACCAGGCGGAGAAAACGTTTTCAACGTCCGTCCCTAATGGTCCAGTTGAAAAAACGCGGGGACACAAACAGAGTCCTGTCGGTACTGAGCAAAACAAAAGTCTGGTCTGTGCTGGATTTATCCAGAAACAAAAACCAAGTGCTTGAATTTTACAACAAAGTCTTAAAAAAAAAAAAAAAAATCTGGGTTGCTGCCTGCAGCCACTCTTAACAACATTTCAACACAAAAGCACCCTAAAAATTACTTAATATGCATACAGTAAACCTTAAAAAGCCCTTCTCAGCAATAACAAATAATGTACAAATATAGTACCTTTTATTAAATAGGAAACAGCTTGCACTGGCAGTACATCTTTTTCTCTTGCTTACTAAACAAAAAACAAAACTGAAATGTGTAACCAGACACTGGCTTTTTAAGTGCTGCTGAGACTAACAAACGTATTTTACAGTTACAAATAAATGGACAGTGGTATGCTTCAAGCTACCACAAGCCAACAATAAATAGAATCAATTACAGCTTCCATCTTTGAAGGAAAACTAAGTATTAGAAGAAAAAAAAAAAGTGTCTTACTTATACTTTAAGCATACTTGGTATACAACCTTTAGAAGGCAAAGACTTAATTAATTATTATTTTTTTTTAAGAGCACGTCATCACGCAAATTGGAGGGATGTACCACGCTAATGTCAACTCATGTAACAGCTTCGCTATTAACGAGCGGTGATGGCGTTGTCTGGCTCTGTATGGCTATGCCCACCATTGATTTATTGCGACACTTTGGAGGTAGCCAAAGGACAGCCAAGGGGAGGTGTGGTGGCCACCAGCCCCCCGAGGAGGCTGCGGACGGCGATGGCTAAGGCAGGGGAAGGAGGGAGCAATGTCAAACTCCATCAGTATGCGCTGAACATCCCACTAAACCAGACTTAACTGCTGGGATGGCAGTTCAGCTCCCACTACATCCAGCCAACGCCGTGTCACCTCCCCGTTTGCCGTAGCAGCCTTGGGCTTGGCAAAATTGGGCCTCCTCTGCTGCAGACAGGTTGGTTAAGGGTTTTGGGTGCCATCTGCTCTCCCTGTATCACGTCTGGGAGAGCCAGGGTGGCTCTGAAGGTGTGTTTTTATCTTCAGCGTTTGCAGAGGTGGGTATTGCTGCCCTTGTGCTTCTCTCTAATATGGCAACAGCCACATCAGCTTCCGAGTCAACACAGCATCCTCATGGCTCTAGCATTTAATGCTAACGGGCGGTGATTTGCTACCAGGCAGTTTCTGTCTCAAGTTTTGAACTTTTTTATTCCATCGAGTGGGCTGAAATTGCAAGTATGGGAAACTGGGAAAAAAACGTTTCACAAATTCTCCCTTAGTCCCATTTCTGAGATATTTAACAATTCATTATTTGTAAAATACAGGCTTTGAAACAGTTTTGGATTTTCTTTGGGAAAAAAAAAAACAAACAAACCCTGACAAAATTAAAATCATGCTGTCAAAACAGAACATTTTAAATATGAATATTTTCAAATTTTGAAGTTCTGAGAAAAATTCTGGGAGAAGAAGAAATTAGGGGAAGGGTGGAAAATATTTCGTCCTTCCTACCATTTTTCCAGTGTCTCCACAACTACTGATTAAAAGGCAAGACTGTGTTGAAGGCAACCAGACAGCTAATAAAAATATTTTAAACACAATATTTCCTTCATAAGTTATATAAAAAGATCCTACATCGAAAATCATTTGATGTGGATGCATTTGGGTTGAGTTTGTCATTTTTAAGTCACATTGTAAACTGGTTCACACTGGAACTGCTTTTCGGAGTTGGGTAAAGGTTTGAGGTCTACACCATTGCAGAAACGTAAAAAGTAAAAAAAACCACCACTTTTAGAGACCGAAGTCAACATATCATTACATTAAGAAACGTTTAAAGGGTCCAGATGTCATTAAATAATTATAAATATTCTTTTAAAGTTATATGCTGATTCACGTTAGCAAACAACCTCAAATTTTACACATTTATAATTTAAAAAAAAATAAAAAAGAACATAGCCGAACACAAATACTATGTATACCATTTTGGCTCTAGTAATATATATTGCCATTTGCATATTTTGCATAAGTAATAATATTTTACTTTTTGTTTTTAAAGGTTTTGGTTGTTATTTTTGGTTTTTTTTGGCTAATCGAAGGCAAAATGAACGGATACAAAAGCAAAAAAAGAAACCCCAAGGTTGTCTAGCCTAACTTGAAGACTCATTCTCTTTAAGTACCCAAAAACAAACCAAAAAAAGCAATGAACACAGAGAAGTTCCAACTGTTATCTGCAGCAAGGCTTGGACAGAGGTTTGTTTTTTTTTTTTTGGGACAGCTACTTTCATCTGAATGTATCATGGCAAAATGGAAGCAACTCGATCTTTGCTTTCTTTTTTATGTGCACCAATACAAGCCAGTTGAATTGCACTATGGGTGTGAAGAGGGTCCCATACATTGTATGATTGCAACTGTATCTGGAGTTCATGGTTTGGGTTTTAAAAAAAAATAAAAATAAAAGGGAATGCAGCCTTTGCCTTGCATCACCATGTTTCTCCTGATAGCCGGGGAGTCCGTTCTCTCCTCATTGGCAAAAGAACTCACTAGTTATCACAACATGCTAGACCCGGAAAAAAAAAAAAAAAAGAAAAAAAAAAGAAAAAGAGAAAAGATGGGGCTGATTTTTTTTGTGTGTGTAAAAAGTACATTTTTAAATATAAAACAAGGTAAAATGGTTTGAAGAAAAAAAAAAATATGTGCTTTGATCCACATAATCTGAAACATGGGTTGTGGTGTGTTGGTAACTCTTGTGTTATTTATGGCCATTATCATCCCATCTACACAGTTGCACATATCAGTAAAATCTTTTTTTAAAAAAAAAATAAAACACAAAACCAGGCACTTCGTAGTTAGTCGACCGTTTGTTTGGTTTTTTTGTTTGGTTTGGTTTTGGTTTTTTTTGGCTTGCGGAGGTCAGGCCAGCTACAGAAGAAATCTCAGTACGGCCTCCAAACGGACTCATCCATTCTGCCACTAGAATTCAAGACGGTTGGGGAGCTGCTGTGGCTGCCATCCGCCTCCACCCCATCACTCTGGTTGGGCAAGTTAGGGTTTAACAGCGTGCTGCCGTTGGACGTGGTGGTGCACGGAGGAAGCATCCTGGAGGGGGAGCGGTCCCCTCCCGGCACCATGGGGAACTGGTATGATCCTGACGAAGTGCCATAGTAGAGATATGGAGTGCTGCTGGTCTGGAAAGGTCCACTTTGGTTTTGGGAAGAGCCGGGGTAGGGTGGTGGTAGGTAGGTGTGGTAGTGAGTGGTTGCGGACATACCCAGTGACATGCCTGAGGTGACTGGCGGTGTATAGGTAAAGGTGGCTGGATAGTGCATTCGTGGGTTGGAGAAGCGGCTCTCAGTGAGGGATGAAATGCTTGTGAACTGCCTGGGATCTGAAAATGGGCCCAGCTCTGAAGCACCTAAAAAATTATAACAAAAGACGGGGGAAAACAATTCTGTAAATACCATTTTTTGTATCAAGTGATGATAAGAATTTTATTTTTCTATGAAAACCCATTTCTTTCTGGCCCCCAAGAGAACAGCAGATCATATCAAATCATACATTGCAAGGCACAGAGTCATACACCTGTCTTCTACAAGCGCCAGGCCAAGCTCATCCCTGGTCTAACTCCACCGATGCCAATGGAGGGAGCAGCATTGCCAACCTGAAGCATTCAGAGGTCAGGCCGGGAAAAAAAAAAATCACAAAAATCAAGAGATTGAAAAAGAACCAAAAATCTGAGAAAGGTGGATTTGGAGTTGATTTGCCTTCTGGTTTCTGAGCATTGAGGGTTGCGCGTCTCTGGGATTTTGCTGTAACTTCTCAAAAAACTCAGGTCTGGTTGCACGCTAAAGCTGAGATTCCCACCTCAGCACATGTCGTCGGGAGTTGGGGTTTTGAGAAAAGTAGAAATTACAGTGCAACTTGTAGTAAAACTACAAGAGTTGGCAACACTGAGTTAGTTGCACCACTGACACCAGGGGAGTTACACCGGGGGTGACTAAGCCCTTCTTCCTTTACACCAACTTGTTTAGGTGAGGGTCTGCTCAGCTACTTCCTATGGCCAAAAAAAAAAAAAATTTCCTGCATCCAAGGATGGGCAAAGCCACTGAGCTAATAGCAAAGATGCAAGTATTATTTTCAGTGCAGTCGATGGAAAATTACAAGCCCAACACTCTTCTTGCCATTGAAAGAAGTTGTTTTCCTATGCAGTCTGTGCAGCCTGGTTAAAAAAAAAAAAAGACCACACAGTTTATGGCTACTGTGAACGTCTGGATGGTAACGCTGTGAATTGGAGTCTAACGCAAAACAGGGACGGGCAAACTCATTTTGCCTAATTTCTAATCCCACATCAAACGCTCAAAGTTTTGGAGCAGAACGGGAAAGCAAACGTTAGTAGCTTGGTGATCTGCTTAGGAGACTGTGGGGTGGACAGGAGCAGGAGGAAGGTGGTGAAAGCTCGCACTTGAGAGCAAGAAAAGCAGAAAATAGAAAGGGTGTGGGAAAAGGGACGGGGAGAAAGAGAAAAAGCCTCGTGAAGAAGTACAGTGCAGGAGGGAGGGAAATGCATTGACCAGTATGCAGTCAATACATCATATAATTTTTTATAGATAGAGAACTGGAAAGAGGAGGGTATAAATAAAAGGGAAAAAAATAATTAAATTGAATGCACTCTCCCTGTGCTTCCCAGCTGACACTTCTACAGCTTTACAGTCCTCTAGATCCAAGGGTTGACCCATCTCTGCCAGTCTACCGACTAAAAGGAAAATACGGCAACTTCTAGATACCAAACTGAAGTTCTAAACACTGAAACACCCCGTGTATCCTCAATGTACGATGCAGCAATGTTTTTCCTTGCAGATAGGATCAGACCTGCCGACACCGCTGTGTAGAAGGAAGGTCCCTCCAGCCCTTCTGCCCTTGGCCCACTGGAGCACCCACCATGGCTGGAGGACCTGGGCCACAGCCAGCCAAGGGTCCAGCTCACACAGCCTGAAACCTGGGGTTTATAACCCATGGTCTCAAAATGTATTGAGCACAGAGCTTGAAAGGGGCAGTAAAAGCCCACTTTTAACTCCAATGACAATGTGATCGCTATTATCTTTATCTGGAACGGAATCGGTGACCTATGGGTGAATGGGTCTGTCTCCATCATCAACCCCTCCAACCGCAGCACCGTGGAATGTAATATAACTTGTACCTTTACAGCAAACACTCTACTACTTGATGCAACTTCTTTCGTTCCCAACTGCAAACAATAGCCAGAGGCAATACCACCCAGATTCAAAGCTGTAATTTTGGAACACTATCCTTTATATTGTGAACAGGTCTGATATGTATCTGGAAGTATAAGGTTAGAACATAATTTCCCCAGCTGCTCAAAATACTGAGTTTCAATCTGCTACTGCTTATACTCCTCTTTTTTTTTTTTTCTTTTTATTGTTATTGCAACTCTCCCAACATGAACAGAGTTGCTCTTAGTTTACCCTGACAGAAGCTAAACAAGACTTTTATAATCAAAGGTAGAATTGGTATGAGTGTAAGGGTGTAGAAGAACATCAGCATTTTTGGTTTCTTTGCAAGCAATTTTTCTTTTTTTAAATAACAAACTATCCACACGGTTTTACACATTAAAAGGCACTCTTCCTTTCAGGGCTAGATCCAAATATGATCTGTACGGGTGCTGCCAGGAGATCATGTATGTGTGGAGTAACTGGCAATGTGCACACCACACGTAGGCATTTCTAACGTGGGGCTACAGACCTCCTTACATCCCCTAGTAAATCCACACTTGTTTGTTTTTACTGTTGCTTGTAAAGCACAATCCTATTTACCCAAAGGCCAAACAACCATAACCCTTTCTTATCTCACTCACGGCTGTGTCTGCACGGCTCCGCACACTCACTTCTCCAACCCCCCTTCTGCCCAAATTCCTTTCGCTGTCTCCCTAACCCCCCGCACCACACTGTGATTTGTTCCCAGCCTTTTCTATCTCTGTTCTGTAAAGATATTTTTGGAGATCAGGAAAATTCTCTTCTAAAGCCTCTTTTCTGAGTCTAGAAACTTTTCAAGTCACCTCTAAAACTCAGCCTCTTGCCGTCCTCACTGCAACTCACGGGTGCACGTTTACCCTCCTCCTCCTCCTCTCTCTGTGCTCCCTCCCTTTGTTCAGGTTGATTTTGGTTCTAACTTGCAAACCCCAGATGCATATTCATTTATATATGTTTACTTCTCTGCTGGACTGGGAAGATAAAGAGCTCTTCTGGGTATGGCACCCATCTTTGTATATCTACTTGTGCACAAATAGCGATGTCGATCAGCAATATAGCAACATGACAGTGCAAGTAAATAATTTATTTATTCCTCTCCCCAGCAGGATTAAAGATTTATGCTAATATTTCCTCCATCAGAGCAAGAAAATAATTTGCATCTGCGAATTCCCACTCTCGTGATAGCTTGTATTAAATGGGTGAAGCGCAGATCCTCCGCCCTACATCGTGGCCGTGAAATTGCGAAACCACACTTCTATAAAGGGAAGAGACTTTACTTTGTGCTGCTAGAAAGACAAACACAGCAAGAAGCACAGCGAGTAATCTTCTTTTCCTAAACAGTCTGATCAGCTCACCGTGCTCGACAATACACAAAAAAAATATATTTAAAAAAAAACCCTTTACATCTGAAAGAGTCGAGGTTAAACTGTTGTTAAATCTTCCAAGCTGATTCCCCCCTAACACAGCCTGACCAGTTTTCTGAGAGCTATGTGTTCAGAACAGAAAAGTGGTCATGCTAATATGCCAATATATATGCTAACATCCTAGATTCAAGAATACTGCTCCAGTGTGTTTCATATTTAGAATAAGAACAATTAAAATTCCATGTGGTTTCACTTATTTTGATGCAGAAGCCTCATTAAAAACCCTAGACTTGGGTATCTGCCAGCAGCCGACTCAAATGGTTTTGCATTCGCGCTTAAAAACCAATTTTACCTGTTGCAGCTTTGCAGCTCAACCGTTTACAGCCGAACGAGTACCATGGTCATTGCTCTCTTTCGGTTTACAGATGCCAGCTAATGTCAGTTAATGTTCCTTTCTCAATTAATAAGCTGTGCTTGTGGTTTGCAGAAAACAAGGCAACAAATTTCTGCCAGGTTTACAGCACTTCAGCCCATCGCTTCCAATTACTGAAGATCATAATGCACCACGGATAGATTAACTCCTTGTGGGCATAGCAAGCTGACATCTACTTCAAAGGCTTACAGGATCATTTTATAACTTACAAATGTCGCAACTTGCTTTGTCATTTTATGCTATAAGGTCACTGCCCCCCCCAAAAAAGGTCTCCTCGACTTATTGCATATGGCTGATAGGGAAATTTCTAGCACATCAAGTCAATGCATAATCATTGGATGAAAGAAAACAGAGCGGCGCTTTATTAGAAAGCCACTGAATAGTCTGTCTCAAGGAAATTCAGCTACTTAAATATATTTACCAGTAGCTAAATGATTCACTTGTGTTCTGGGGAACTTCAGTGTTAAGACATTTGCTGAAGCAGATATTAGATTTTGTGGTTTTTTTGTTCAATAGTTCAACTCAGGCTGGGACATAACACTAATTGATCTATTAAAATTGTTTTTTCCTTCCCTAACATCTACGTCTATGAATTATATGTGCAGCTTGGATTACTTACAGCTGATAATATCGCCTCGTACGAACTATGCCACACGCTTCACACGATGAGACGCTTTTAAGCCTCTTACAGCTTTGCCAAACTTTAAACGTTCTGGCTGAAATTGTCCATGCTGGGTGTCTGTCTCGGGCTAAATTGTGATTTATGCATTTATTTGTTTTGAAAATTTCAGCTGAAACTCTTCTGCTGGGAAAAATATATTGTTTTACTAATCTTAAACTCTGAGGAGCCTTCCTTTGAAAAGCTGTACCAGTTCCATGCTTTGAAGTAAGGACTCGAACTTTGGAAACAGGAGTGGCTTTTGTGTGAGAGATGTTGCCATGAAAATCCAGCCAAAGAAGAACAAATCATAAGCATTCTGCCTAAAAATGGGCAGAAGAGGCTGTGCCCCTACAAAGACACTTGTCCAGAGCCTGGAATGAAATCCAGGAGTCCCAATATTTTCTGCAAATATTGGCAACACACGGCGACATCCCCACCCATCCCCGTGCCAGTCCCAATCGAGGACCGGTCCATCGGTGGCTCCATCCACTGTAGTGGCAGAAGCCTGTGTAAAAGGAACTCAGTGATGGTCTCTGTGGATGTTTGTACGATATTGCAAAGAAAAACTTGGGAATGCGGGGTTATTTGGGGTTTGCTTTTTTTAGAAATCTGAGAAACTATAAACACAACTAGAGGCAAACAAAAGGATATTATTAAGGTTACCATGTGAAGAGGGAGACAGCTAGGAAATACCAGCATTCAAGTGACTTCTCCATATGCACTAAAATACAGAATTCAATTGCAGAAGATGCTGTTCCTGTGCCCAGTAAAGATACCGGCTTCTGATTTGCACGTGCACTAAACACACACAGCTGCAGCTGAAGCCAACAGGCTCATAGGTCTGAACATACGGCTAAATAAAGACGAGAAAAAATTCACGCTGTAGGTGACACACAGAAGGTGCACTGAATTGCAGGACACCTTCCCGTCAGTCTCAGTACTCTTTTTAAAGCAAGTTCGTTCTTTCTTGGGAATATTGCACTGCAATGAACTGTATACAAATGCTATGGCAAAAATATTGGAGCACAGCTCATCAAGAAATTAAGAATTCCTTCTTCAGAGCAGAATTTAAAGTTCTGCAATAAGCAAGGCCTGGGGAAATGCAAAGAACAAGAAGAAAACAAAATACTATTAAGTTAGCACTGTCCATCCTGCGCGCTGAATGAGACAGGAATCCCGTGGGAAAAGTATCATGTGATCCTGTAATTAAAATCTGTAATATAATGCATAAGCAGAATGAGGCTGATTTAAAGTTGCATAGACAACATTAAGCACTGAGATTTCCCAATTTCTGAGCAGTTAGTTTTGCAATCATAAGGATTGTTTGCAGCACGTTTGGATGGGGGGGGTAGGGGTGATTATTTGCTAGCTCTGTTCTCCCCAAGCATCCTTCTGTATCACAGGGAGAGTGTTATTTCGCTCTTCATTTTGTTAAATTCTCGTCACCTGTCTGCTAAGAAGTACTTAGTGACTCACAGGCAGCACGATCGTTCTCCCGCCTCCTTCCAGGCAAACCTTTGATTCTCCAAAGGTGCTGTACCACCTTCCCTCTGGATGCTGCTGCGGGATGGAGCTTGGGACTGCAATTCCCAAACCACCTCCTCCTGTACCTATTCCTTGCTGCAGCTGTTAGGTCCTGATCCTGCAAACTTATACTGGTGCTTAGCTTCCTCCCAGAGCTCAGGGCACGGAGCACGGGTCTACGTCCAGGAGGATGAGGGTCCTGCAGCGCTGCAGGAATAATGCGCAGGGCTTCTCCCTCCCTGCCTCACTTTTTGGATGAGCGTGCATCCTCTGTGTACTTGCAACCATTTATCATAGGAAATGGTGTGTTTTCTAATGCTCTTTCNTTTGCATTTTTTTTTTCCCCAGGTTAACCCAAGCAGGTCTCCTGATAAACAATAGCAGCAGAAAAGGTGTGAACTGCACCCCCCTCCTCTTTCCTTCACCTCAACAAGGTGTTAACTTCAAGGCCTAGTTGGGACTATTTAAACTGCAGCATTATTAAACACAGCAGTCTCGCAAAAGTTGGAGGGAGGAAGGAACATTTTAACCCATTCAGAGCTTCATACACAACACGTAAGAACCCAATTCTAGGGCATCTTTTCTTGCCGTCCCTTGGTACCCCAGTTCACACAGTAAATGGCACGCTTGTGCCTTTTGGTATTTAGGGAACAGGACTTTGACACCTAAAATACCATTGATTAATTTGCAGATAAGATGTTTTCACTGAATTTATGGCGCGGCACCTAAGCCCTTCGCTGGGAGAAACACCCTATAAATAAGGTAATTAGCAGCGACCATTAAAGCACCACTCGTGCAAATAAAGGAGAGTGTTTCCCAAGCAGAGCTGTTACATTGCTTAACAGCAAAACCGGGGTCTCTTTGCAATTCTCCAGCCTGGGCTCCATCATTACCTGCCCTGCTCCCTCAACACGACTTTTCTGCTGGATGAACTGGGCTGGAAGAAGGTGATTTTCTGTAGGCACCAACGTCCTGCTGGGTGACACTATGCATCTAGACACAGGTAGCTGCTGGCTGCAACTCCATCTTAAATACAGAACACGAACGGGTAGAAATTCCCTTTGCATGAGGAAAAAAGCAACAAACCCCTCCTAGAGATGATGGACTGTTGGGAGCAGACATGGAGCTATGAAAAAGCATCACTCACCAGCGTCTCATGTCTAGATGCTGCCTCTTGTAAAGCTTCACTTACACAGGACTCATAAACCTTTCTAACGGGAACCACAGGAGGGGGACAAATGGTCACATTACAGAAATACATCCTTGGCTGGCGGTTGTGACCTGCCACCCCTGGACGCCCGCTGCCCTGGTGTGATGGGGAGCCTCTGAACTGCTCAGTCTTTGCTGTCTCATCTCCGTGACATCAGTCTGGAGCTGTCACAGGTGATTCAGGTGGAAAGGAATCAGCAGCACATCAAAAGCCCCCTACCTGTGTAAAGTCTCAGGACATTTATGTGCTATGTTGGAAGCAAAAATTAAATAAAGTTTCCTGGAAATAACCCTAGCATCTCTGCAACGCTGCATGGCACAAGCACGCCTACAGGCGTGTATCGCTCTCCGTTCAGTTTTTTCCCTGATTTTTCTTGCCTGAATTTTAGCCGCTGCTGTATTTCGCCAGCCCCAGCCGAAACGCATCAGAAGGAACATTTGAGGCTTTTCTTGGATAGCAACCTCAGCAGCCTTGTATACAGCAAGGGGGTGAAACCGCAGGGCTGAGAGCTGCAACGCATGCAGGGCGATGGCGAGCGTCAGTACGGGAATCCTGTACAAATCCCGTGAATGGGAAGATAATATACATCGGGGCTCACAGCCTACTTTATTACTCCTTTTTTTTTTTTCTGAAAAATGTGCCTTAACTATCCAGTATAAATATTTGTTTCCAATGTTGTCATGAATTGTACTTTTCCACTGCATGCTAGCAACTCAGAAATACCATCTGATCCTTAAGCAGACACAAAGAAACTGTTTTGCAGGGGCGGGGATGGGGGGGGGGGGAAGCCCTTGGCATTGCTCTGTAATTTCACCCTTCGCATCCCTCTTTTTTTCCTTCCCCATCCACATTTTCTTTTCCAATCTCCTTCGACTAATATGCGTCCCCTCCTGAGGACGGAGGATTCCTTGCTGGTTCTTGATTAAGAGTTTTTTAAGAAGCCGGGAAGGAAGATATTCTTTGAAACTGGATCTACTGTAGGATGGGAGCCAGCACACAGGACACCGTGTCTTTCAGAGAGGGCCACACACAGTGCCACTCCAGTCATATGACTTCTCTGTCACATCCTGAAGCCATTTCCAGCTCGTGTGCGAGTTTGTACTCCCATTTAGAAGAGGATGGGATATATTGGGAACACACATATGGAAACACTTTCAGGGAATCAGTTTCCATGAAATCCATAATGAGCCAAGTGGCTTCAGATGTGGCAGCGTGCCTCAGATTAGCCAAAAAATAAAAAAAAAAAAAATAAAAAAAGAAAAAACAGAGGGGAAAAAAATATAAAAAAAATAAAAAGGACAGATCTACCCTTTCAGACCTTATTTCAGTTTCAAGGAGGAAAAAAAGAAAAAAAAAATAAAACCCACTAATTACTTATGGCTACTGAAACAGGGAGTCACAAAAAAATACAGCTCAGGAGAGCAGTCCTCCCTCCCCCAAATCCCGGCACTGCTATCGGTATTCCCGCAGCTCCCAGCATCCGCCCGCGTGCCGAGCTCGCGCTGGGCCAGCAGAGCCGTCGCCCTGCCTGCGCCGGCGCGTGGGTCGGGCAGGACGCCCGCCCTGCCAGAACGTGTGCGGGCAATTAAGAGCGTTTCCAAGAAATTTATCTTGTTGATAAACCATTCACTAAGGAAATCTCCCAAGAAAGGCTGGATTCAGGAGGGGCATCCTCTGGATGGGGTTGAGCGTACCTGGGTTGTAGTAAAAGCAGGATTTATGGTGGGGGTGGTGTGTTGCGTGTCAGGCAGCAATGTCAGGCAAGGGGGAGATGTCACCTGCTTGATGTTCTCCAGCAGCCAGAAGCTGAAGTTCAGGAGAAACCCCCAGGTGCCCTCCCCGATGGGTCCCAGCGAGCGGGAGCCGGGGAGCCCACAGCCCCAGCCCTGCCCATCCCAAATGGCACGGCAAAGGGACAGAGGCCACGTCGGTCCCGGACAGGAGGGAAGCAGCCACCTCATCCAAGCTAGTTTGGTGCCGGAATCATTTCTGCATGGCCAAGGAAGCGGGAAGAAGCAAGTGGCAGGAGTTCAAACAGGAACCGAAGGGATGCTACGTGTATCTCTGCGACAGCTAGCCGCGTTGTTATCACGGGAAAATAACCAGGAATTTGGCTGCTAATTGGGGCCGTATCCTACAAACCCAACTTTTCCTGACAAACAAATGACTCCACAAATAGTCCCTCTGTTTTCAATAGGGTTCTTTGCAGTAGGAGGGACCACCCAACACGAGAGGATCAGGCCCTCCGCTCCCTCGCTCTGCAGGTCGCGTAAACCTTCCACAGCCAAATCCCAACGTAAAAAAAAAAATCCCCGCTAACTGCAAAGGCTTTTCCTCGCCGCTGCTGCTGCTGGAAAAGCCCTGGATGAGAAGCTCTGTGGAAAGGTCTCGTGTGCTATTAATACGATGCTCTCCCCGACTTCCGCCTGCGAAAACGGGGATTTGTGATTTGTTTCTCAGGCTGTTTCTTTCCACTCGAGCCTCAGCACAGTAAACTAACTGAAAACTTCTGCATCAAGGAGAAGGTCTCTTTTAAAGTTTTGCTTGGCTTTGCTTTCAAAGAGTTTGTCTGTATATTTTAGAATATGGAGAATTTGCCTTTGATTTAAACCTCTCTCTTAACAATAGACAAGAGACGATGTCTCTACTGAGAGATTTGAAAAAAAACAAACATATTTTGGTTACCCGGGCCTTGTTCTCTAAACGCCTCTTTTTTCTTTTTCTTTTTTTTTCCCCCAGAGAAAAATCAAACCCTACAAATTGTTACACTTCTGGCCAAAAAACCTTAAACTTGCAAATGTAGATAGTCTGATTTTTTCTTCCCCCCCGAACAATACTGTACATGGAGGAAGAAAAAGCACCTCCCCAGCCCCCAGATGTCCATAAAACACAAAACCCCCTCCTCTAAACAATTAAAAACACTTTTTTCCCTCCAAAATAACTTCTCCCTTCAATGGACATTTTCGGTCCCTGTCCACATCGAGGGCCATGACGTTGGGGTTTTTTTTCTCCTCCCCGACACGATGTCCTGTATCCGGGGGGGGGAAAAGACACAAATCATCCCGTGGGGAGGGAGCCCACAGGGNCGGTCCCTGTCCACATCGAGGGCCATGACGTTGGGGTTTTTTTTTCTCCTCCCCGACACGATGTCCTGTATCCGGGGGGGGTGAACAGACACAACTCATCCTGTGGGCAGGCAGCCGACAGGGAATGATGGTGCTCAGCCCACGGAGAGCTTCTGGATTCTGGAGAAATGCGAGGGGAGATACCAGGGAGGCATTTCCATCTTAGGTTAAAGATTTTAACAGCAGGCAAAATAACGCTGTTGGAGTGAAAACAGTGGAAAATAACTCACCCAGCGACGGCCAGTTTTTTTCCCTGACAGTGAGAACATAACATTTCCCCCAAGTAATACGAACAGCGGTAATTTCAGGCCCTGATAAAATTGTCAAATACATCAGTGTGACCCAAGACTCACTGGGCAAAGGAATTTGGGAAGCCTGAGGGTGCGACGGAGCCCTGTGGGGAGGTGGGTAGGACATCACAACCCTCGGCATCGCAGGAGCAAAACCGTGGCTCTTGACAAGCCACAGATGAGGACTCGGCGCCGTGCAATGCAGACTGCCCCGAGTCACCACCAGCTTCGGGGAGACGGAGGAAATCTTTGCCTGCAGCCACCGGGCTGTGTTAGCTCGAGCTGCTGCTCTTATATCCAAGGGTCACAGATACCCACCAGCGCAAAGACCTACAGAGGTTTCAACCAATGCATCTAGGCACTCAATGTCCAAATAAATACCAAACTGCCAACAAATTCAGCAGGACACAGAAGGCTAAACATGGTTGTATAGCAGGGCTAGAGGCACTGCATCCCTTTTTATATCCAGCATTGCACCACTACAGCAATATATGATTTTCAATCTCATTTAATAAAGCAGTGTAAAGCCTTCCCTATATTTTTTTTTCATTCATTTCAGACCCAACTTGAGTTTCTTACTAAGTTAAGGCAAACTCCTGTAAGCTAGGTTTCAATCCATTATAACCTCGTCTACACAGCATCTTCATTCACCAGCCGAGCCGAAGCTTAAACCAGCCCAACTCTGAACACCTCTAAATAAATGCTTTTTCTCCATAGTGTAAAGTCTGAATATGGTTTTTATCCTCCCAGGAAACTGGTGATGAGAAAGAGAAACAGACTTTGGTCTGTAATAGCTCACATCATAAACATGCTTTAGGCTGTTTGCTGTGTGGCAACTCATGCTATACCACTAACAGCTCAAATCACTATTGATGGTCTGAACTCAAAATCCAAGTTACCATGTCTCAGATAAACCACAGTAACAGTCAACCGCGCGGTCAGAGCTCATGGTAAACGTTAGATACTACAATTCTGCAACAGAGAATTAAATTAAGACTAACCGCCCTTCGCTTGCCGTAGCCTGTAGAAATGCACACTCCTACCAAAGCCTAACTAAGCCTGTAGTTAAGTCAGGATAACCTGAGTAGTCTCTGATTTGCTTTATTTCATAAGAGAGCTTGGACAACTTCTAACCAAGTTGGTAAAAATAAACGTATCATGGAGATATTGCACAGGATAACTGCACGTCAGAAAAAAAAAAAAAAAAGCACGTTATTTGGAAGTTTAGAAAGCCCACTTATCCATTAAGCTGTTAAAAGGGGAAATGTGATGCATTCCTCACTGGCTCTTGCTACAGATTTGTTTTGTGATTTTGGGCATATAATTTGATTTTCCTGGCTAAATGTTGCTTGCTATAAGATGGATATTTTAATACTTCATACTAGCCAAGTGACAAAGGTCAGTAGCACAGTTTGGAAAATACTATGAAATCCTCTGTTGGAAGATCTCGCAAAGTTACAAAAATGAAAGGCAAAACCCATCAGACATTTTTTCTAAGCTCTTCAACAGGTGAAGACACAGAAAAGGCGTCAGTCAGACAGAGCAAAGAGAACTTGGCTTAAAATGAACTTTCATATGCAATGCTGACATCTGAAATAGAAAGGAGGCGTACAAAGTCAGCCTGAATTATCGCCTTCAGTTTGCCTTCATCTGCTTGAGAAAGCAACAGCTAGAATTGCTTTAAACTAAACGCCGCTCCAGCTCATCTGCAGAGCAGACCAGCGAGCGCAGGAGCTGGCCCGGCTGAGGACCAGGCGCCGTGCTCCAGCTCCACTGCGGCTGGAACGGTTTCCTCCATGGGCAAGCAGCCTGTCCTCAAAACAGCTCCAAACCAGTCTGGCCCACCTACGTGGGCCAGGCCAAACTAGGAACTGGTTGGGTTTGGATTGCTCTTAAACCCAGCTTCCTATCTAATTTTGGAATCTAATCCGCTGGCTCCTAATTAGGCTCTGGTGGTACTTAGATCCTCCCCTGCGCTCCTTTTCACTCATTTAAAAAAAATAACACGGGTAGGATTTTAGCAGGAATCAAAAAAGAAAACAAAAACAAACAAAAAATCCCTTTAGACGGAGATATTTGAGAGAGGAAGAGGGAAGAAAGGGGGAAGAGAGGTGCCTTTTTCCCACTGCCAGGATTCCTCTGTGGCTCCTCTGGCCATGCCAGCATCCACATCACAGTTCCCGGGGACTTCCTCCGCGGAGCTTCTGCTAGATGCCTCTTCCAATGAGCCATTTCATCTCAGGCTTATGTTGCAGGGATTTCGGGTCAGCAGCCCTCCTGGTGTTTTTGAGGCACTTGCTTCCCTTCCTATTTGGTAAACCAGTCGCCTTTGCAGAAAGTCTTAATTTTCAGTCTCAGTCCCTACTCCAGATCCTAGCCTTTGCAGTCTGTGCTTTACTGGCTATTTAAATGTTTATGCTCTTTCTCACAGAGGTTTCTACTCCATTCCTTCCCTCTGTCAATGCTGACAAGCCCTACGCAGCTCTAGCTCTACTCACCGTGCTGCGGTGGTGACTCCTACTTCATGGCCAGCAGCCTCATTCAGAAGCCCAGGGATATTTCAAAGGTATCCATAAAGCCCCCGTCACTTCCCAAGCATTTATTCATATGGTCTTTTGTAATGTTAGCTTTGACTTCCTTTGTTTTTAAGTTTATTTTCTAAAAAAATCTTTTAACTGCACTGAAATCAACCTTAATGAAGTTTTTTGGCTGGGATTTTTCCTTCTTTGGGACACGGTTTAATTTTTGTTTTCAATGGCAGCAACACACATAACTAGTTGGCTACACTTAACAGGAATGACCTGCAGATGTTCAATCCTATTTCTGCACAGAGGGGCTCAGATCATCTGATCTTATGAGGTCCCCATCAGTCCCATATGGCTGCAACACTACAGATCTATAGGAAATAGAAGAATTGATCCAGCAGCTCCTCTGGGGTTATTCCCACCTAGATAAAGGTAAAAAGATTCACGGATGTCTATCAGCAGCTATTAAATACAGTGATCCAGATATAAACCTCCAGCCTTGGAAACTCCTACAGCTTGGGCATCAATATACATGCTCTGGTTCTGCACTGCAGGGGAACGGAGTGATCCCTTCTGGCCAGGCTGAGAAGGCGATGGGTCCTGGATGGACCCTTGGTCTGATGCAGTGGAGCTGATTGTCTGCCCCACTCTTGGCTTTTGTCAGTGATGATGCTGAGCAACACTGCTTGCCTTTTGTTATGAGCTGCAATGAATAGCTTTGTGCTTTCTTTCTTGCTGCCCCTGAAGCCTGGGAGGAGGTGAAGAGCCACAGAGCTATCTCAGCATCCTCCTTCAAACCTTGCACTCCCTTCTGACCCATGCTCACCACCACCCAGCTCCAGTGACGCTGCAGCCACCACTGTCACCTCACTGGCTCTCTTCATCTTTCCTTAATTCCATTTTATATTCTGCTGTACACCTTACAACCAACTGTACTGTATTTAAGAGTGCAAATTCACAGAGGACAGAGCTGACCGCTCCTTTTTTCCTCCTCTTCTTTAACTCTATAGTCATTAGCACAATGGGATTGGACTTCCAGGTGCTAACGCAACACAAGCAATATCAGCAGCCGCTGCCTATCGCATGGTCAGCGGTGATTCCAGCAATGGCCCATTAGCTACTCACAGACACAACCGTTACTTTGATCACCCAACAGCATCTCCTGCAGTAGCCAAACTTGGGTGCTCCAGCTAAAGTCAAAACTTCACATGAAACCTTGTCAAGGGGACTGATCTCCAGCTCGTGGAAATCTTTCAGTCCCACGTTCAGCCTTCACAACACACAACATAATTTCAGCATAGAATTAATTATAGAAAGTTGCATTTTTACAGACATCTGTCAGCTAAAAATGATGCGTCTTGTAGATTTGGTTCTCTACCTGGTGCTGCAATCCTGTTTTCCAAGTAAGCCCACTGCACAGTCTCATTATATAAACTAGAACAAGGTGGACATACCTTTAGCTGCCAGCTTCATCATATTTTTCCAGTTCTCGACAGTACTCATTTAATAGACAAGGGTATAAAAAAGCACTGATGCCTATGGATCAGACAGCAATAGCCCAGTTAACCATTAAAAATAACGAGTGGAAACCACGCATGTAGCATCACTAGAGCTTGTGTAGGGACTTTTCATCTCAGTTAAATGAAAGAGACTTTGTGGGTACTGCTCCTAATCCAAGCACACCGCCTTCCACTTCCCACCGCCAGAGAAATGTGACATTGAGAGGCAGAAAGATCGCCATGAGACGCCCTACCCCTCCATTCTGCTTTCAGAATTATCTCCATTTTAAATCCCCTGGTTTGTTTCTCTTTGCTGATGCTCCCCTGCTCTCTGCACGGTTGCTCCTCTTTCTCATAAGAGCCCAAGGAGGCTTTCTCCAGCTGCCTATACTCAGGATTTCTCCATTAAAAATAAAATTATGGCAAACATTCATGGCTACCACAGGACAAAAGCTCAAGTGGGTGGTTAGAGAGACCTTTGTCAAAAAGAACCAGGAAGCTTGGAGGTGACCTGGCCCGGCCACAGCTGAAGACGCAGCACACAGACTCCTCTCCTCTTCCACAGGCACCTTTAAAACACCACAAACCCCCCTGCATGAACTGTCTGATACCTCTTGCCAGAACTGAACTTCTTCATGCAATGAGAGCATTGCCTGGTCCAAGTATCCCAAGGGCTTAACACAGTTTCTACTCTCTACTCACAAATTTGCCTGGGGAACAATTCTGAACATGGAGAGCAAGGAGGCTGCTCTGGCTGGGTGTCTGCTAACCCAACGGGGCCACGGCCTGAGCTCTGAGCTGTGGGCTTCTCTTTGCTTTTGACAGAGCAAATGCTAACTAAACCTGGAGGAAAAAGCCTCCGTGACTATAGCAGCACTTCTTAAAATGAAAGGTTAAACAGTGTATGGAAACTAGGGGTGACTGCATATGCTCCTGTTCCTGTATCTCCATCTAGGGTAGTAGGTGAGGAATTAAATTCATTTTGTTAGAAAAAATGGGAGGGACTTTACAATTGGGCAAATATAAAAGCAGAAGAATTCCTAAAGGAGTTGCAGAAGCCCACAAAGTCAGGGAAAAGTGCTTTCTCTGAGCTTTTTTTTCAGGTGGGTTGGAAAAGTAGAGTCCCACTAGTAATTCAACCAAAAATAACTCCTTTTCGGTGGATACCGTAGGAGTTTGGCTGATTAAGGAAGGCAACTTCCACTCTTTGATACATCATAGTGAACCCACAGCAAACTTAAATGACCAGAATATTTTTGCACCATGCCCCTCCAGCCCCTGGGCAAGTCAAACCAGTTCTGCATCCCGCAATGTCCAGTTCCCCGTGGCTTCTGCCATCTCTGCAAGACTCACCACAGCAATCTCCTTTCCTACCCACCAACCTCCTAGTTCTACCTGTCACCGCCACAGGAACCCACTCGAACCTCAGAAATAAAAACTGGTGCTGCAATCTGGCAGACAAAGTTATAGCAAGTTGAAATGAGTGGAAAATGAAGTTAGACAAATTCAGACTAGTAATAAGACCCACATTTCCAACGTGAGCTTAATTAGCGTCTGTAACCAAAGGTTGTGGTGGATTTTGCTTCCCTGGAAATTTTTAAATGAAGACCAACTGCTTTTTCTTTTTTTTTTTTTTTCTCAAAGGTTATTCTCAAGTTCAAATGAGAGCTAATCTGGGGAAATGTTGCAGCCTGGTCCAAAGCAGATGATCCCGTGGGCTTTACTGTATTAATAACCTATGAATCTACATATCTGTGGAAAGATCCTTATATCCAACTGTTCTTCCCCAAGCTTTATAGATGAACCTCCACCATTGCTAAAACCCTTGCCCTCCACAAAAACTCCTTGGGCACAGAAGCACCATTGAGCACCGTGTGGGTGCAAGGCTGGGTTCCCCCGAGGGGACCTGCACCACCCGCACACCACTCCTGTGGACATGGGGAACCTGTCCCAAGCTTGGGAAGGCATCTCCTGCTTTGATCACTTCCCTCGCTCTTTTTTGAGTCAGTCTGAAAACAAATATTAAGAGATTTCCAGATTAGTGTCCCCAAATACCCTCCCTCTACGCATATGAAATAGTCTCTTAATAACATCCTTTATGAGCCACGTGAAGGTGCGCAACTTCATTTTATCTCGTTCATCTTCCTCTCCGCTGCCTACGTTGTTTTCTTCTGTGCAACCACAGAAAGCCAGAACCACTTGCACAGCTCTCACCTTCTCTTTCAGTCACCAGGATCAGCCCAGTATCACCAATACCAACACTCTTTTAAACCTGACAACCAAACTGGCATGACACCAAGTCCTCTCCTGCTCAAACATCCATCGAGAGGGGAGGAGATATGGGCATCTGTAAAACGGGGCCAAACAACCATTACTAGACCACTTCAAAAAGGTGTGGTGAAGCTCTGCTAGGCTCTGCTGCTCCCGTCTTGACCAAATTCAGCACGGCCAAATTCTGCACAGGCAGAAACGCGAGGAAATTTCACTGAAAGTCAAGGCAGCTCCAGCTACTCCTACCAGCAGCAGTTTTTGCCTCTTGAATTATATTTTTTAGTGCAAGATTTACAGAATTGGGTCTTTTAAACCATACAAGTCCTGGAGGGCGTAAGATACATTTCTACCTATCTTTTACCAGACACAGTCAGAGTCTAAGGACCAAATTCACACATTTTTCAGAATAATTTCATAAATTCAGCTTGTGCAATTAATCGAACCAAATTCGGTACAACAAAGACCCAAAGCCACAGGGAGTTAAGGGCAAAGTGAGTGATCCTGATCACTCTATATGTACCAGAGAGCTTCATGTATGGAGTCAGATTCCCTCTTCATATCAGGACACATGTGGTCCTCCATCAGCCACCACTGCCGGCTCCAGAAAACCAACGGCGATTACATGAAGAGAGCAGAGAAATCATCATACGCCTTTGCACATGGACGGAACAAAGAGCTCGGTCGCACAGCCTTCCTGTTAGGAGCTTATTGACTTTATTGGGAGCACACATCTAGGTAGTGGCTCAGGATCTGGCCCTCCCAAAGTCTGGAATCGAGCGCCCGGTTGCCCCATTAACAATTAGCATTCTGTTTACAAAACCCAGCAGAGTCAGTAAGAATAATCATTACAAAACATGCTCAGACTGTGATTCCGGTTTAAGTTAATATAATTTTAATGAGTTCTTCAGAAAAGGCCTGGTACTTATGGAAAATTTCCTTAATTAATATCAGACCCTAAATTAGTAATAAAAAAAAGCCCTGAATATCATTTGGTCTCAAGCTGGAACTAAAGTATGTTTTGGCATCATTACTAACTGTTAGCAGCAAGTTCTGGAAACAGATGCAAATCTTGATATGTGTCCTAAATATAAAACACATTGCAAAAAAAAAAGCTCAGATAAAAATATATCTATACATCCACATATATTTGAGTGTGCTATTTCCTGCCTATATCAGCAACAAATTTATTCCATTTAAAAACATTCCACTTGTTTCTTTTGGGTATTTTTTAAATCCCTTATTTGAGGAATAAAACTCTTTCCCTCTGCCTTCTTTTTTCCTGTTTATTTCCTCTCCCAACAGCCGTTTTTAAGTAAATGAAAAGGGCTTAAAGACACGCATTATAATATTCAAACGTCTGAAAATCAGCCTGCTTGTTTTACCACCTAAATATGGGTATGGGTGCCTAATTTGAGGCCACCCACGCTAGAAAAACTTGGCCTTCATCCTTGAGGTAGGGATCATGCAACGCATCTTCTGGACAATTACTCCAATGAGAGATTCTACCTGGCAGCGAAGCTGCTACTGAAACCCTACAGATGAGTGCCAAGGTGCTGAGATTCCCAGGTGGCACCAAGTGGGCAGGAGACTAAAAATGGAAAACCTGCGGTAAACAAAATAAATAGAGCCACTGAAAAATAATGAAAAAAAGAAAAAAAAAAAAAAGCACAAGTTACAAGTTTAGAGAGGGTAGCAAAATGAGCGGGTTGTTTCTGAAGACCCGAGCTCCCCTAAGTTCTTTACTTTGCCTTAACTCAGTGTCACCTTGCAGGGAAAGCACTGAACATTAGCTAGGAGAAATGGAGACAGAGACAACCTTGAGCCTTTCAGCTTCCATTTGAAAAAAAAAAAAAAAAAAAAAAAAGAAGACAGAGTGAAAATTGTTATAGTCACCAAGAAAAACATCACAGCATAGCGAGCGCACCAGAAACAGAGCTGGCTTCTTGCATTTGCCAAGAGCCTGAGACAATATTGCTGAAGCGTGAACTGCTCATTCATTTCAGGAGCTGCTAACACCAAGGCCACTGCTGGCAATAGCCACAGTATTAACCACTTCTATGTGCCCCAGAGTACGCAAAGAGGAAAAGAACAGTATTTTGGAGACAGCACTAATGCCTTCTCTTATTAAAGGTCCTGCCCTGAAATGTGCTTATTACCCGCAACATATAATGAAGTTAGGAGGAATTACGGGATTCAAGAATAGCTACTTCACATGATCACAGTTTTTACTTAGTGGCTGTAAAGTTTTCTGAGCTACTTAGAAGAAGATAAACAACTTTTCTTTCATAAAGTTAATATCTTTTAAAGATCAAATTCGCCCCAAAAGGGAAAATGTTTATTATAAAGATCATGCATTTATGTGACATTAAGCAAAATCCCAAGTTAATTCACATTCAGGATTAGAAACCCAAGACAAACACCAGTATAGAACCTCAAGAAAAACCAGCCCTTTGCTGTGAGCCACTTTCTTATTAACATACAAACACTAAATCCAGGGGTTCAGCTGGAGCTAGTTCCATTATATGTGGGTTTTTTTTTTTATTTTAAGATTTGTAGGCTTACAAGGATGAAAATTAAATAGTGTAAAGGAACAGTATTGTCACTGATCAGGGCATGGCTGGCATTTGCAGGGTTGCACTTTTACTTGCCAGCCCTCAGTGAGCTGGGAGAATATGAACGTTTCTTAAATTCAATATGTGATGGTGCAAAACGATGTGGTGATGTCTACAGAGCGAGATGAATTAATGGGAAAGTTTGGCTACACTCAAACTAGCAAACAGCCTGGGGCCAGGGCCCATTCTCTGGCTCTACATCCAGCTGGGATGGTCTGGCCACAGCTGTAATATTAAATCCTTTTAACCTTCACAACGGGGTGGCTACCTCCAAGCTGCCCACAGGAATAGGTTCGGGACTCTGCTCATTTCCAAACCATGCCTAGGACCTGTTTGCGACCATACTGGCCAACCCTGCTCCAAATCAACTGCTGACAATTTAACAGTACTGGTATTTAACAGTCCAGACCCTACCACTGTGACATTTATTGGTAAAGATACTACTTTCTGGCCATTTTCGTTCAGAGGGATGGGTCTGTATACTTCTTTTGTTTAGAGGCTGAGCACAGCACGTCCCTCATCTATCTCAGTATGTCCCTGAGATATCTCAGTGTGTCCCTATTCAATGACACAGTAAATACAAAGACAGCAAAATCCACCCTGCACGCTGGGGGGACTCCAGCCCATGAGACAGTAGAGTTTGGGCACCGTGGCACAAGGCCAGCATCCCCAACTGACAACTATCTGCAGAGTGCAAGACCAGGGCTGGAAAAGGTAGGTTTGGTGATTTGTCCTGCTATTTAGATTGTTTTAATTTTCTCCTTTGTTATATGGGCATTTGTCAAATACAGTTGTGTGGGACGGGCTCTTCCACCGCCAGCACTGAATGTGTTCATCGTACACCTGCAGGACGGGTCCTCCAGCAGCTTGAGACCTTGATCATGTAAGTCTCTCTCAAAAGTGAAGCAAAAAGCAAGAGACTGTTCCATTTAGGCAGAAGGGTGAAGAGGTCCAGGAACAATGCAGGGGAAGGGGAAATCTCCTCACGTCCCTTCTCCAGAGTATTCTCAACAAAGTTAAATTCAAGCTCAAACCCTGTGATCGCAGGGCAAGTAGAGGTCAGGGTGAGGCAGACCACGGCAGGGTTAAACCAGGACTGAAGTGTAACAAGGCTGTGATATGAATAAGTTTATGGGACAGTTAAATCATCTCTTAAATCACCTCTCTAAAGGCAGACTATCAGATCAGACGTGCCCGTACCTGAACTACTCACCTAGGCTCGCTTTGGAGCCCAGGGAGAGAAACAGGCTCTTCCAAGGCACTGCCAGGGACCAGCACAGCTCATCTGCAGACTGGTCAAGTCCAGCAAATGCCAATCCATCCTCACCGACTCAAAAGGGAGCTGAGGGTGACTGTGTCAGATAGGGATGTCTACCCTCGGGACATCTATACCCGTGTCTCCTTGTTGTTCCTTGTGACTTCAGGAACAACCCAACCTGTACTCTCTGCTCTGAACCTTCCGTGTGCTGAGGACTTGCTAGATCAGTCCTAAAGCTCTATGTAAAACGGCTGCGATGTGTATTTATATGAATCATATACATTAATTACATAATAGACACTCATGCTCCCCATCCCACATGCACTTTGGTTATGCATTGGACACAAAGACTGAGAGCATTCGCTATGAATCATGCAATAAGACTACACCCCTCAGGCAAAACTCTCTCTAAAATGACCATGTTCATATATTCCCATGGTTTCCACTACAATATTATTTAATTAAGAATATTAATCTGCTAGGCCACCAACTTTCACTGTCTTCTGGGGAAGTCTGAGCAGACAGATAATTTAATAAAATACGGAGAATCTTGCTCTTTTTATGACTGAGTTGGTGCAATAAGGTAAGTCAGTTACACAGCCTGATGAGCTTATTTTTTATTTATTCTCAGTATGAACATGGGACATGCACCATAGAGATCACTGGTTCAAAAGTTACATGAGTGATGCCAGATAATCTTTTTTTTGCTTTGCTTTTCAGCTAGTGTTGTTGAATACTGCTCAAATAAGCGTGACACATCATTAATTAGCTGTATGACACTGCCAGTACAGCACCTATCGCCATTTGGAGAATAAAACATGAATACTTGAAGTTTGGCAGCCATGGGCACTCATTTACACGTGCCCGCAGCATGCATGCAAACGTTTCAGGTGTGCAAAGAAATCAGTCTAGACACCGACACGACCAGTTCAGCCACATTACACCAGCCTGCCCGAATAACACCTCGGGGCTGCAGCCTGCTGCCCTTTTCCCCTCTCCCATGGGACGGAGAACTGCACGAACTGCTGTGGCAGTCCCCCATCACCTCCTGTCCTACAGCCACAAACCTCTTCTGATGCTCAGCCTAACCTGTGATGGAAACACTGGCATCCTCCTCATGGAATCACAGAACAGTTTGAGTTGGAAGGACCATGGAGGTCATCTAGTCCAACCCCCCTGCAATGAGCAGGGACATCTTCCGCTAGACGAGGTTTCCCAGAGCCCCATCCAACCTGACCTTGGATGTTTTCAGGGATATCACCCAGAGATGTACCCATTCCAGGACAGGGAGGAACACCACCATTTTGGCTATGGGATGGATGTGTTTCTTTTCATGGGAGTCCAAAAAATAGCTCTTGAGGACTGCCACTAACTGTACAACCAGGAACCACTCTTTTGAAGGACACATTGCTTTATCAGACGGTATATTTTCAATGTCTGGGTGAGCACAACTTAAGCAGTGGTCTAGACAGAGCCATAGAAGGCTGTGGAAAGACTGGGTGATGTGAAATTGTGGCAGGTAGGAAGTCCTGTGCCTGTTGGTGTGACATCCAAGGCCTAAGGGGGAAGTTTTACCCATTCTTCCTCCTGCATGATGTTAAGCGACAGGCAGTAAACATGGCATTCATTAAAATTACCTTGTATACTTTTAACAGCCTTGATAATCAGATTTCTGCCACTGTATCGGGAAGCAAAGTTTGGTTTTATTCAAGGCCTTGTAAAACTCTAATTTCTCCCTCATGCACTGGAAGTGCCGAAATTTTCTATTGTTTTTAGTGTTTCTTAGCAGTCATTTTTCCCCCCGTCAAAGCTCTGGTCTCCTCTGAAAGATGCATCAAGTAACTGAGCGGACACTCGCGTTTTTCCACATGTGAAGGATGAACTGGTTGCAGTAACAGGCAGCTCTAAACTTGCATTTTTCTCCCTATTTATACACAAAAGGGCTTGCATCTTGCCTTTCCTCCCTGTAGCACTGCTAGGTAGAAACCCTTGAGAGGAACCCCAGGGTTTGCAGCTGGGGCTGCAACGCGCCTCCGTGTAGCCTGAGAGTCAGAGCCCGTCCTCCACCCAGAAACGCCGCTCCGTATTTCTGAACGTCAGCAAACACTGCAGACAACCTCTGGCATTTGTGGAAGATCAAAGTCCCTTTTCTCAATCTCAAATCTAACTGGAAGCAAGATCCCCACGCTGGGAAAAGGTAAGAGCATTGCGGAGGCGTCAGTTGAGCCCCCAAAAGATGAAGGGCAAGAAGCATGGAGAAAACCGACTGTAGAGTACAGCAGAAAAGTTCAGTCTGTGGCCACAGAATGTACACAGCCAGGTCTTTTAGTCATTCTGCCTGTGCCCACATGCCAGGCACTCACGTCTGAATGCACACAGACAAGCAAGGGCTGCAGGGCAAGTACGCGGCGGTACAGCTGCCGCGGTCCCAGCCGAGCCTCTCCTGGAGGTATTGCTGGGGGCACAATTGCAAAAAAATAACCCATTCGACAACACACACCATCAGGAGGCTTCCCGACTCAAAGGGAACCTGTTTTGGGTCAAACAAAGCATTTCCTCAGCGTCAAGCCGATCGGGTTTTTTTTGAACCAAGTCAGCGCATTGCACGGAGAGCCTGCAGGAACCTGCTCCGCTCCCCTCCAACCCTCGGCACACACGGAGACGCTCGGTATCTCTGAGCAGGCAGAGCGCGCTAGGACCGCAGAGGGGTTTTGCAGCTGTTTGTTTGAGAAACAAAGCTTCCCTCCTCCAAGATGAAAAGAAATCAAGGAGTCTAGGCTAATCAAATCCTACACGCCTGCTGGCTCCAGTTCAGCTCGTCAGGGATGCAGCTCAGCGGAGTGATGAACATTTCCAGCGCTACGAGCTCGGTGGAAAGGGAGAACACGACAGCAAGAAATTCACCTGGCTGCGAGTCAAACAGGTGTATGGCAGCACCATCCAAGATTATAATAATATCTTGCAAACATGCAAAAAATAGATGTAATAAGACTGATTCTTTGGTTTTCATTAATGAATCATAAAAGCTTTCTTTACGTTACACATGCTTTCTTGGCATACGTTGCTAATATTTCCACACTTGCAAGGTTGGAGTTTTAATACTGAGCCTCCCTCCCCTAAGGTTCCTCATTTTTGGCAAGATATACAAGGTGACTGTGTGCCATGACAGGCTCTATCTTACTTTGGGGCAATCAGATTACTTCACACAGCTGGTTTTATCACTGAGACCATTAAGAGATGAATTGCACAGTATGTAAATGTACATTTGTTTGATTTAAAAAAAAAAAAAGTCTCAGTTCCTTACTGCTGTCTTCTCTATGTTCCTAAACATATTTCATCTCTCCTGCATCATTCCAAAGCACAATTTGTCCAATCTTTACCCTAAAGTGACTCAGCTAGTTTCTGATAGGCATCTTAAGTACACATTAACTAAGGAAATAGGCTTTCTGGAGCTACTGGATTGAAATGCAGGAGAATGAACCTTAGCCTTCACTGCTGAAGAAATAAAGGCATCTATCTGTCAGGACACCTAACATTACACACACCACAAAAGTCAAGCACCAAAAAAATAGAAAATATCATAGAGAATATCACAATTGCTTTAAAACATGCAAGCAAACATCCCCTTGCAGGAAAAAAAGAAAAAAAAGAGAGAATTTGTTCATAGAATCAGATTCACAATCAAAAACTAATCTAATCTGAAATGGACCTAGAGACATTCAAGTGATACAGGCTCAGAGCAACACAGCAGCTCTCCAACTTTGTAAAAAAAAAGGGACTTTGACCCCCTCCCGCCGTGCAGTAGCCCTCTTATCACCGACTGAGCTTTGCTCTTCTTATTAAGGTTTATCTAAGGCCACGGAGGCAGCCTCTGCCAGTTCTGTTCCTATCTGCATAATTGTTTTAGGCAAAACATGGTCTTTACCTGAGAGGCGTCTGGGCACATCGGTGATGGCTGGAAGTCCTGTGCCTCGAGTGGAGGACAGGGGAGTTGTGGAGTGAATGGACGGTGAAGTCATCTGGCTCAAGTAGGATGGGTAAGACTGGTCATAGGACCATGGCGGGGATGACTGTGCCTGCCTGGGGTCTAGAGAAAAAAAAAAAAAATTGTTAAGGAAGAAAAAATTTAGGGCATCAACAACCTAATCGAAAGAGGTGGGATTACTGAACACACATCAGTGCTATAAGGAATGAGAATGCAATGAAACATGACCTGCTCCTCTAGGACTCAACCCCTTCAAGCCTCACTCCGTGCTTTTCCCTCCCCATCACAATATTGGGGGGATATGAAGGAAGCAGTGAGCAAAGTTTTAAAAAGTCTAGCAGCTGTACTGCAAATTCCTGCCACCTCTCAGCCAGTGTGTTAGACCAGGACTCGGCAGTCCTTGAGGATTCAGACAGATAAGCAGACAGCAAGTACGAGACCCAGGTCTGAGCTTCCAAAGTGGACTTCAGAGGTGGGGAGACTCTACAGCCAGTTCTTGGCACGCCTCTGAAGTTGTTATCCAGTTCAAACATTACACAGTAGTGTTTTCAGTGCTGAAAATGCTATCCAAGAAGGAAAAGGTCATTAATCTTATCAGCATCCGTCCAAAAATGTCACATTTGGACGCTGGCCCAATTACTTACAGTCACCTCAGTTCCAACAACATGAAACCAAGTGGTTTGGGATAACTATCAGAAGCTAATGATGCCTTTTGATGTACCTGCTACAGCTCACTACAGAGGAAATAATTTTAAGGATAAATACAGTTTATTTTGTGCCGAAGCACTGGTGGGTTGCACTGAGTGAGAGAGAGGGAGAGGTAGTTTTACTCACTGGTGTTTGGATTTATAAACAAGTTGCTCTCAGTTAATATCTGGTGATAAAGATAACACCAAATGCCTCATAAATTTTTATTTCTTTACATTGATAAAAACAAAGCACTTTCAACCCCAAAGTTTGTTTTGGGCACTGCACGATAAACAGAAAACTATCTCTGAACTGGCTCATAGAAATTGTAGCATGTCTCCAAATCCTCCCCAATATTTTCAGTGAAGCCCACCAGGTCCAGTCAATTTGGAGAACCCGCTGTATCAGAGCACTGCGCAAAGTCTACTTTGTCGACAGCAATGTGACAGCCACCTGGCATAAGCAAAGGCACTTTTTCAGGGAATTCTTTTTTTCTTTTTAGTTTTTTTTAACTCCTTTCCCTGCTCTTCCATACAGCAAAACCTTGTCATTCCAGCTACTCCATGTTTATTTTTTCTGTTCAGACACGATTTGTTTGAAGAGATGTCTGGAAAGCAGATACTTCCTTGAAGCGAAATAACTATATAGATGTATAACCCCCCTCCCCCAACAACTTTCCAATTTAATTTTAAGAGGATTTTCCTGGAGTTTGCCATTTATATTGGAGCTGAGTAATATAAATGGTTAACATAAACTCCTCAGAAATCTGAAGGACACTTGATCATTAAATGTAATGAACTTTGTTTTAACAATTTCAAGGCTAGGGTTGTATAGATTGGCGCAGGTTCAAATCTGACTGACTGCTCGTTGCTATATCTGATATCGACATATTTCTCTGCCTCATTCCACTACTATAATTCACCATTCAGTCAATGGTAAATGATCTTCAACTGGGAACGGAAAGCCTAGGCTTGCTGGGAAAACAATCTTAAAATTAATGATGTGTTGGGAGCACAATCTCAAATCCAAGCTCCTTCAAACTCCAAGAGCTTTTCAATCTCTGCTTCCGAATCCAAAACAGAGCCCCTTAAAGGTTTGGTTTTAGGTCAACTCCAATGCTGGAAGGAAATTATATAGCAGGTAAAGGCTAGCAAAAAAAGTCATAGCAGAGGAAGTTTTCACAGGATTTTTGCCTTCTGGAGGTTCATGCCACTTCTGGTAGTGCAACCCTCATGGCATGAGAAGATCTTGAGCATCTCTGGCACCCTTACCACTTTGAACACCCATGCTAGATGTGCTTTTAACCTAACAGCCTTAATCCAACAATTGTGAATGTGCGGACACAAGAAGGACAAATGGCAAAAAGTGGTCTTTCAAAGGCTCATGGTCTTTCAAAGCAACTCCTCATACTGAGCTATTAGAGGCAGAATATAGGTCTGGAGGGACCACCAGTTGACCCAAAAGGACATCATACATTCTTACACATCTAACTTAAATTTATACACAGCTTCTATAGTTCATCCCAACCTCAGAGCTGCAATACCACGTTTCTTTTTTATATATCTATTTAATTTCAGCTCTCCATGAGTCCAATACTGTGAGATTTTTAACCACAAAGTATTTTAGAGAAAGAGAAAAAAAGAGGATGGAAGAGTGAAAACACTGTGCTGTGACTTAACTACTTCTGGCCCTGAAGCAGATCTCCTGTTTGACTTGGGTAACCCACCCAACTTCCATTTGATGCAATTTCTACATAAATTTAACTACAATAATGACATATTGCATATTTAGTTGCTCATTTAAGGTGCAGGCATTCTCTGAGTACCTCACTCACAAAATGGGGTGTTTATTTCTGCTGGAAACTTTCAGTCCAGATATTCAAGGTGCAAACTTGAGCCCCTCTGAAACTAGAGCACAAACAACATAGCTCCAAGGAAATGAGATCATGTCTTCTCAGGGAATAGAAAATAATAAAGAGGAAAATCCTCAACCAACTTGAACATCAGATGATGCATGAGAGCTCAGCGACTGAGGAGAAGGACACAGCACCCCAGGCTTGGGGGTCACTGAGATTTCTCCACACCAAGGCATGGCTAAGGTCACGGTCAAGGCAAGGTGGGGAATTTTGCCCTGGGGCTGACTGCCTTCAAGTGCTATCTTTGGCCCATTGGGAAACCAGAAAGTGAAGATAAGAGTTTCACCAGCTCCTGGAGTAAATGCCCTAAACCCAGCCCCTGGACACTGACAGCAGACAAGGTTTGCAGGGACATGAGAGAAGAGAGCAGTGAAACACCCTCACCTTGCCAAGCCAAAGGTGATCTGCGAGCCCACAGGGTAAACATTCCTGCCCAGCAGCGTTGCCCAACCCCCAGACTAAAATGCTGCCCCATCTAGTCCTCAAAGGCAGACGTGCAGCTGGGTCTCACACGACACCCCTTGGTCTCAACAGCAGATGTTCCCTGCAATGCTGCTGGAGCAGAGACTTTGGCCAACCAGCCTTCTACTCTGGTCCAACACACCACCCAGCAAAACCTCCTGGAGGAAGGAGGGTGCCAAGGGCTGTCATGGGGAGGTGCTTCCCAGTGCTTCTGGGAAAAATCCAAGTGGGTGCTTGTGGAGGAAACACAACGATGTCCTTAGGAAGGTCACCTCCTCCTCGCTTGGACATGGAAGGGGAAGAGTGGCTATTTAGCATGTACCAGCAGGGATGAAGCTATGAGTGGTTCGGGAGCAGCTTTCCTTGGTCTGGTACACCAAAGACCAGCTTGCCCACCCATGGGTACTGGGTCACTGCAAGCCAGGAACTTTGCAGCCTCACCTGAAGCACCACGTGCTCTGGCAGGCACAGCGTATCTTCACAATCACGAAAAGTCCAGAACAGATGAGAAACCCCAGAGCTCTGAGGCAGAGCAAACGTGTATTCCTCCTTAAAAGTATCCCTCAAATCCAAGGAGAAACACTAATAAAAAAATACACTGAACAGCTTGGGAGAAAGCATCCCACCTTCTCATACAGCAACCATAGGGAAAAGCCAGTTCAACGACAGCAAAAGAGACAGAGGGTCACTTTGAGTTGGCATTTGCACTTGAAAATATTGCAATAACAACTAGGAGCAGTCCTCCTTTTGTAAACAGTTCTGTTACGCCCACGTAGGTGTGAAGAAAAGTGCAGCTTTCATCATATTCATTCACAACGGGGCATATCGTGTATATGCTAAGAAACCCCAGGCACAGCTCGGCTGAAACAAGTCAGCAGGGCGAGGTCTAAACTAACGCACAAACAGCTCCATCCTGTTTGCACTGCCAGGTAAACCCTGCCGAAGCAGGAAATATTGAGTATTGCAAATTATTTTCTGTCTAGGTTTTACTGCCACGTTTACAGTCAGTGGGAGTATACCTGGTTCTTGAACCCTGTGGTCTATGATTGACAGCATCAATGGACAATGGACATTGATGCTAAATGGACAACAGGAGGTTTTAAAAATCAGTCTAAGATTAGATGTGCTGTATTAAAAAAAAAAGAATGAAAAAAACCTCCAGTGACCCATTCTCCCACTGATGACATTGGCTCTCCAGCAATGTGACTTTTCTTCCTTCGATGGAAATGTTCTTAAGTGTCAACGGAGACAAGAAAAAGACTGTAAATAACCCTGAGGAACAAGCTTCTCCATTGCTTGGGCACTGGATAATGAAGCACACAGATCCACTATAGAAAAAAAAAACTCAATTTCCCATTTCTCAAGCAGAGTTAGATGATCAGCGCATGATCCCAGGCTCACAGCTCCTTGGCACGCTGTCTGTAACACCCCAACGTCACACGCCTGCGCGCTCTTTGCAAAACCACTCTCATTTCAATCCAGCCATCAGCTCTAGCGCTGGCTGCCTCTGGTTCTATGAGTGCTGATGCCAATACTAAAAAACAAGCTGTCTGGAGCTATCTTTGGTAAACACTTGAAGCAAATATCCTCACTTCTGATCTTAACAAAGCCAAGATGACTTTCCGCATGAATAACTCAACTATTGTTGTAACACCACCCCCCCAGAAAAACAGCAGCAACAAAAATGCAACCTCCTCCTCTTCTCTGACTATTTCTTAGGCATATGTAAAAGCCCAGGGCTTGATCTGGATTGCCCAGTTCAATCAATGAACGAAAATCCAATGGAGTTACACCCCAATGGACGCAAGTGTAATTAAGACCAGATTTTGGCCTGCAGAACCTCTAAAACTGTTTCTCCTCCCATCCCCTCAAGAGTCACATTTCTAAAAGAAAAAAAAATAAATAAACTGAACAAGTCATGCCAGTAGGGCAACTAAATCGTAAAGGAGGGGGAAAAAAAAAGTTAAAAGAAGACTTTACTAGGAGGGACACAAGCTTTACCAAATGGAGGTTCACGATGGCAGCTTGCCAGTTGCCTGAAGGATGCAATCAATTTGCATAAAATACAGCAGACTGCAGCCACCCTTGTGTTCATGGCAGGAGAAATCCCAGCTCTACCACCTCAGCCGCTGAGTCTTGTAGCTTTTATTCCACGTCACAGTGAGCTGAAGGTATAATTCCCCTTATAAGCCTATCACTTGGGCTATTTCCAAGTTATCAGTTCCAGGTAACCATGTACTTTCTCTGAGATGCTGCACAGCTTCATACCCAGAGCCCAGGACAACGCCCTGATGTCCATGGTTTCCTGCCCTCTCCCTGACTCTGCTGCAAACGGGCAGCATCCAGCCCACTGCCCGCAAGACCTAAATGGGATAATTCAGGAGGGCCAGCTGATACCATCCTCATCCTCCATCTGGGAGCTGAAGGTGCTTTCTGTCCATGGTCTTCCCAGCAGACTCAGTTTACCCTGCCCCTGAAAACAACTCCTGCCTGCCAGTAGAGATGGGTGCTCCACTAACACCCAGGTAAGCCAGGTTTGAAACCTTTAAACCTGCTTCCTACAACTCTAAAAATTATGAGAAGCTAAAGCATAATGTTGCTGAAGTGCATGGGGCGGAGGGAAAAGAAAAAAAAAATATTTAATGAGACCTGCTTTTGAGTGCTGTTATTCCAGTGATGAAAGTCACAGGTTGCCTATAGATCAGAGGGTGCCACAGCGGTGATGGAGCATGAAACCTCACTTAACTCTCACTTCACAGTCCCCGCAGCCCAGCCGCCCACCTCGCACCGACCACATTCCAGCCACTACGCCCGTGGCTTTTCCTGGCTGATAGAAGCTAATCCTCACCGGTTGCATTTTAGAAAAACAACAGCTTTCTTCCTCTCATACTGAACCACTGATGCAACAGCTCTGTGTCTGAACGGGAACGTAACCGGATACATGAGCAAGTTGTGCGAGCGCCGTTNAAAAAAAAAAAAAAAAAAAAAAAAAAAAAAAAAAGCAAATATACCAGTATCCAAATGTGAACAGACAGGATGTCTGATTTACGGGCAGCAAGCGGGGTTCAAATTGAATCTGCATTGCCTCACCAAAGGCATCTGCTTATTGGACGATTTGTTTTTTAATGACCCTTCCATGTTGCTTTTGCAGAATCCTAGTTAAAATGCCATGTCGAATAAGGGCAACTCTGTGCCTCGTGCTGCCACAGCCCAGTCCTCCTCCGGTTCAGGGCTGTGCCGTGATTTGTAAAACCTGTACTCCGATACTCTAGGAAAATAAACACAACCCAGACAGAGAAAAGAAATATAAGAGTGAACCCCAAAGTGCTGAGTTCTTTCAGGCTCAGGTGTGGGTCAGGCAGGCTTTAAATATTATTTCTGTTTAATCATGCAATAGCTATGCAAGACCTCGAGTGGAACGAAACAAAAACAGTTTATGTGCTTACTAGCAATAATATGGATTTTGTCGTAGGAAAGCAGTATTTACTGTAAAAGTTATTAGGAATTAATTATTTTCCCTAAATTACTAGGTAAAAAGATTAAGAAACAAAGGTATTTCTAACGAAATGCTTGGTTAATTCCAATAAAGGTAACAAAAATAAATCTTTGTTTTTCACATAAGGTTTTATTCTCCTTTCAATACACACCCAAGCCATACCAGCCCAGTGACCATGTTAAGAAGCCAGTGGGTAATTCCCACTGACTATCGCACCACAACAAGGAAACTGGTGGAGATGGCCAGCCCGAACAGCTCGCTCCCCGCTACCACACCAAACAGGCGGGCGTTTAGCAATCTCCCATGGTCACCTAACACCCCATCAAAGAGGTGCCTCGTCTGTGGCATTAACTTTGTCTCTTGTTGGCACAGTTTGTGGGGCAACGAGCATCCATTCATCCCAGAAGAACTTGGAAGGACTGTCCGCAAAAAAGCATCCCAGAAATGTTGGTGGAGTATCAAAGTGCGAAGAGCTTTACAGATTACAATCAACGTCCTGAAGAGCACCGAAAAAGCCTTGTGGTGAAGCCACCGCAATTCACAGAGCTTGCTCAGGTGTAACATGCTCACACTAATTGCCTTCTTACATGGGAGGGCTACCAGTAGCCTTTGAGGGCTAGTTGTTTGGCTTTTCTAAACTGAGGAGGTGGGGAATAACATGGCAAATACTCTACCGGACCACAGTAGAGCCCCATATTTGTTGCAAACTTTAATAATCAGCCGAGTTCTCACTGCTTTAGGGGAAATGAAAGCAATTTGGGATTCTAAAGTGTCCCACAACCATGAGTTTATCCATCAAGAAAAGGACATAATCCACAATAGATAGGATAGAGCCTTCCTCGGTTCGGCTCATCTCCCTCCGCCCTACCAGCATCACATCTTCCCTCTCTTGATGAAGTTTCAGCCCATACTTCGAACTGCTCACTCTTAAATTTGCAGAGAAGACAGCAAACACCACACAGCTTTGTTTTCAGCCAGGCTTATTTAAAGCTCATACAAATTTTTCACCTCCCGGATCTGTAAATGCTGCTGCTGATTCATAACGAGGCAGAGAAGTACTCTATTAATCAAACCCTGCAGAACATTTTCTACAGGAGGCATTTATGTGAATGAGAGCAGCATATGAGGTTACACTTAGCTAGGAAGAAAATTACAAGGGGATCTCAGTTCTCGTGCTTCAGGGCATAAACTGATCACCAGATGGGGTCAGGAAGAATTTCACCCTCCTTCGTTCCTAAATATAGTGTTGCACAATAAGTAAACTATGGAGGCACAAGGAAGAAGGAAAAAAGCTGATTAGAGCCCCAGATTTTCCCCCTGCTTTCTTGAGAACTATGTCCCCAAACATCGCCAGATGGAAGACTAGGTTAGAAAAAATATTAGGCTTTAGTTTGGCAGTTCTTAACCAGAAATTTACACGCACAAGAGCCCTGACTTCATACATCCAACGAATAAAACACTAAGCCTGACCAAAAAGCCTGCTCTGTGAAGCTGATGGGCAGCAGGTACCTTGTAATGGGTACTATCGACATATTTAATATATTCTAAACATTTTATGCTAGTTACAGCTAGACTTCTAGATATAGAAGAACTTTGCCACAGCTCATGGGAACAATTTTTTTCATTTCAATGCTCTGAGCACTCTGGGTTCAAATTAACCCACTTACTTCTCTTCCTTACTGCAAATTAATAAACCAGTTGAACTTAAAAAAGAAGAAAAAGAAAGAAGAAGAAAGCCACAACACTTTGTTAAAACCACTAAGTTTCAGCTGGTATCATGTCGAAACCACTTGAAACCTGAAACCAGAAATCTTCCTAGGTTGACTCAAAGACAATGTCTACACTAGGAGTGCTTTACCAGTAAAGGAATACCAGTATGCAAGATTGGCAAAGGTCTCCTCGTATAAACACAACTGTATCACTGAATCTGAGTTTTAAACTGGTCTAGTAAATTGAGCCAAGAGTTTTGTTGATGAACTTGTATCTAGGTGAAGTTCTCCAACAGTTCTAGGAAGTGAACTGGTCAGGGGCAATACCTCTTCACATCCTGGACAGACACAAATATATCAGCACACACCTTGAGTGTAGAAATAGGCAAAATTAGGTAGAGGTTGTTTTGACACTCTTTTAGAAAAATTAACCAGCTCTGAATTTAGATAAAATGACAAAATCAGTTTATTTTGTAGGCTTCAGAGTTTCATTGCAAACTTCTGGCATAGCTGCAGTTAAACATCTTATTTCAGTCTTATAATCTGCGACACATGGTACTTTACGATTTCTCTCAGTACAATGAAATCTGTCTCTCAGCATGCAATCATAAATGTTGCATACAACCCTCACAAGCAACCTTGGGAGACTTCTCCATAACCCAGTTCGTTTATTGTAACAGTGGTCAGCACTGGTGCTAGAAGGAAACCATCACGTGAGAAGATTGTATTATTATTCCAATAGAAAGAACAATAAATGCTGGCCGTTTCTCTCAACACCAGTGCAAAACAAAAAAGGCTGAATAAAAATGTTCATTCTAACATATACTATTGCACATACGGAGGAGAAGGCAGAGCAACGTGGCAGTTAGAATTTCACCAGATTCCTACTCAGTTTATCCAAACTGACTATTTTGGACTATTTGAGACTTATGACAAAAAAAAAAAAAAAAAGACATTTTCAGCTTCAAATGCTATAGAAATATCCACTTCCCACCTAGCTTTCCTTGGAACACATCTCTCACCCTGTAACAGCCTCTTTTACTGTAGTTGAGACACAAATATCCATTAGCAATTACTATTGTTGCCTGTGCAAGTCAAACCTATGGTTCTGTCTCTTACCTGTAATCTGACTCTGTCCTTGTGGATTAAAAGGACTTGGTGCAGAGTTCAGAGAGGGCCGTGGGCTCTGGGTCGGGACCCCTACTCTCATACTGGGATGAGGAATGCGCCCTAAATCACTGAGGCGTTCAGAGAACAAACTAGGTTTAGAGTCATCAAGCTTCTGTCTGTGCCCTGGAAACAGCAAATCATAAAATAAAAGCGTTAATAACAAGGTTTAGTAATTTGAACACACCCAAAAAACCCCCAAAATGGCCTCTAAGGACCTGTGATTAGACTTAACGGACTTACAGGTATCTCAGCTACCCCCGATAACACAGCGACATCGGTGGGGGAATTTGTGATTTGGACACAGTTGTGCTGGTGAAAGCCTTACTGAGCACAACTGTGCCCATCCAGATGTGTAACAGGTTACAATTTGGATCAAAATAAGCACTTATGAGGACACCCACACAAGGTCTTTTTTGTCTTTTTTTTTTTTTTCTGCTTTAACTACACTAGGTAGTTAAAGGGACAAACTTTTTTTTTTTGCCAAAAGCAAACCTTACTGTATGCAAGTACAAGTTATCAAGTGGGACATTTATTCCATGCCTGGTTTATATGTGGTGGATTTTTTGCTAAGAAAATTCAAGCTTTTCTTTTCTTGTCTTTTTTTTTTTTTTTTCCAGTTTAACTCTGTCATAGTTAGTCATTAGTTTTCATTCCTCTGGGAGATTTTCCAAAAAGTAAATAGTCACTGTCATTTGAGAAGAGCAGTATCTCAAGGAAAAGCTTCAAAGCAGCTGGCCAACACTGGGTCCTACACTCCTTTGCATGGTCAGCCTTCCTCAGCGCTCCTACTTCTCTCCCCAGAAAAAGGCTAACTGCCCTTGTGCCATACGGCCGCACTGGGAAAAGCCATTTATGGGTGCTCAGTTGTCAAAATGTAAAGGGGAAAAGATGGTAAAAGCAACAGGATGCCCCAACTGGTACTGCTCCTATTGTCATTGAGATTTCCTTCTCTAATTGTTGTATTTTTTACTCCTAGGTTTAATTTCTTTCCAAAGTAGTTATAGGATGCTCCTCGCCCAATGGTGCCTCCGAATGTGAGGCGCAGAAGGTGTTATTTCTATCATTCAACATATGGAGAAGCAGGCATGCATAGAGATTAAGGTCAGGACTAATTTTGCTTAACTTTAGCCATTCATAAATCAGGCATCTAGTCTAAACTCTTCTAATGTAGACTTCCTCTGCAGTTAATGGAAAGAAATAGCTACTTCCAGAGGGCAATTCATCTCATTTGTCTCTGACACCAGTCTTAAAACAGGATGATTCACCTTCTGAATTTGCTTTCTCTTCCTTCTCTGATCAGAGAGGGAGCACACATGACTAGTTTAATTAGACACTCTCGTCATTAGTCAACATTAAATGGAATGAATCTTACCCTACGTTACCAAACAAGGTCACACAAAAAGCCTCTGGCAGAGCTGAAATGGGGACCCAGACCCTCTGATCGCAACCCAGACCCACATTTGCCTCCATCCCTGTAAGCAGTGCTGGGGCACAGGCACGAGCAATAACTGGGTAGGATATTTCTATGCCTTCATCAATAAGAAGGGTCCCTGGTAAGGTTTGAGCTTGAACCCTTCCAGATGATCCCTAGTGGCTTGAGATGATCCACCCTGTCCCTCAGCAGTGTCAACACAGCCATCTGGCTGGAGGCTATGAGAGTTCAGCTTTGCGGACCCGGTCAGATTGTCCCATTGGTCTTAGGGCCAGAGAACCAACTCCGGCACCAGTTAATTTATTTGAAAAGCATACATGAGGCCACTGAAACTTGAGACTGAATGATCAGACTCCTACTCTTAAAAATAAATGCCCTTCAATGGTACCTCTCACCATAACACTGAAGTATATGGGATCACATCGTCTAACTGGGACCATGGTGCCTACATGACATAGGCAAAGCGATGTCAGTACTATACAGTTAAATCCAAACTAGAGTCAGAGGAATCATGGTTCTAGACAGAGAACTGAAGGATTCAAGTTGGGAAAGGAGAAGATACTGGATGGAATTTAATTTTGGAGAAACTTCTCTAGCAATTTAAAAAAATTAATTAGTTGACCCATGATTTTGTACTTTGAAGTATGATTTTTCTCCCCCAAGATGACTCAATATAAAAGCATGGGGTAGGCAGGAATGTTCTCATTAAGGAGAAGATGCTGCTCTATGTCAGAGCTGACACTAGTGGCTCCTCCTCTCTTCAGTAGGTATCAGTCACTTTAAACAGAGAACGATTTTTGGTGGGCTTGTAACAGCTCCCTAATGGCAGCTTAATTAACAGGATAACATCTAACCTGGTAGTCTTTAGCACTATCTTTTCAATCTATTTAAATTACAACTTGTACAAGCTGGGTGTTGTTACATCTGAATAAACAACTTTCACACACACACACAGAGTCCGTGTTCTCTTGGGATTTCTCCTTCTCCATCTTCTTCACAATTTTTATGTATTTGCTTTTCCCTTTGCCAATCATATTTTCCACTCTTGTTTTTTAAAGGCATCTCCTTCCTCTCCCCTTTTATCTTCTATTCACTATCCTAATCACATTTCGGCAAAGTCAAGGGGGCTTAAAACAAGGCAAACATGATTAGCCTATCTCTAGCCTCACACGCCAGGGCTGACTTTATCTGGGAAGGAATCCACCCCCAAAGTGTATTTTATTTTGATTTTTTGTAGAGAAATCTGTGCCATGTTCACACAGTGCCCTTTTTGCTAAAGAATCCCCAACAAACCAGTGCACAAGTTAGTTTAACTTTCTTCAGGTAACTCCATAAACACTTGTTCTATCGGCCACCGTTCCTGCACCAACCTGTGCCCACTAACCCCCAGCTTTGTTTTCATCACGCTCTGTTTGCCCATGCATAGCCTTGCTAGGGAAGAGTTTCTATTTGATTATGTGTACTATTATTATA
Organism: Syrrhaptes paradoxus; assembly: GCA_013400615.1. Lineage (NCBI taxonomy): Eukaryota > Metazoa > Chordata > Aves > Pterocliformes > Pteroclidae > Syrrhaptes > Syrrhaptes paradoxus. The sequence goes on along the minus strand of VZTO01005244.1, from coordinate 83,923 downwards.
CTGAACTAGGTCTATCACAAAAAGACAAAATTCAGCAGGATATCAGTACACTTTACAGGGGGAAAAAGAGAAGATAAAAAAGGGGAAAAAAAAGGAGGGGGAAAAAAAGAAATAAGAAGAAAGATTCCCACATCTGGTTGAATTGAAATGATCTAGAGATGTGTGGGTTTGGGTGTTGCCACCTTCCCCCCCCTCAAAAAAAAAAGTAGGGAAAAGAAGCTCTGTGCACATCTGGAAGACCCCAGGCATCAATGAAACTGCAAGTCCCCAGAAACCAGCAAGGGGCCAAAGGCAGACTTGCCTTCCCCTTCTGGACATTTCAAATTTAGGGTTGCAACACGGAGTCATGTTGTGACAAAGAGATCTACAGAAGGAGCCACGCTCCCCCAGCGAAATGTCCCAGTGAGCCGAGATTACATTACAGCTTCGCACTTTATGGGTTACTGTGCTTTGATAAAAGCTAAGGACGTGCTCACATTGCAAGGAAGCAGGAAACAACAAAAACTTTATATTCAGGAGGTGCTCACAAAGAAGTGTAGGCAACTTAAATAACTCTCTTGCCCTGATTCCTGTGCAGAAAAAAAAAAAAAAATAATAAAATCCTATTAAGGACAGAGGAGCCATGAGGTATGGGCTGAAAACACTCTTAAAAAGCCTTCTGAGTAGCACATAACCAGCAGCAATGAAATATGTGATACACGTTTAAAACTCATTCCACAAGCTGCTTTTCATCTCTCATTGATATATGTGTCCGTTGACAGAGAAATTCCTGATCCCAGGGGAGTGCACTAAGAAAAGCTGTATTCCTTGGTCTCAGTCACGAGGTGTAATTTTATTTCAGGAAAAAAGATTAGGGTAGCAAGTGTGGATAGCTCAGGGAGAATCTGTGATCTGCTGCAGCAGCGAGTACATTAAAAAGCAATATAAAAGCTGCATAAAGAACAGAATAAAATAATGTCGTCCCTATCGCAACGCCTGCAACACTGCATTTAGTGCTGGTTGCTCTGTTATAAAAGATGGTTTCCTGGAATGGATTGGGCTTGGAGGGGGACAAAGTAGTTACGGTCACAGGTAGTGTTGGATATGAAGGGACTGAGGCTGTCCCATGGGGTACTGCACAAGGACAGGACCCAGCAGCCACTGGTACAGATCAGATCGCAGGCAAGGAGATGGGAAAGAGATGAGAAAACCTGAGAGTCAACAGGCAAAAGCTATACAAGCTGTTCTGATTTTTCTGTTGTCATAGTATAAAACACGCTAAGATATTAGAAATCCATGGTTTGCTCCAAAATGATGAGCAATATTCTCATATCTCACTGCTACGCAGCTATTTCAAGCCAAACACGAATCTGTTTCTAGAGACAGAAAGCATTGCCATCCACCCCATTTTTGGCCATTTTTAATGAACCGAACCAGAAAATAGTGTCGAGGGAGTGCAATAAAGGCAGCGCAAACCGCAGCCAGGCAGATGGTGCCTGCGCTGGTGCTCCAGCTCCCCAGTCCAGGATGGCCTCAGAACATGTGAAAATGGGCCATAAAAGCTCATGTTCAATTATCACATCCCAGGCACGGCCGAAGATGTGAGGAGGCTTCATCTCCAGTTCAACCATTTCAGTTTGAACTAAATGAAGGAATGCTTTCCAGATCAAAGCAAGGCAATCTCGAGCCTGCTGGATGTGGTAACTGGGAAGGGACGTGAGCTCGTCTCTCATCACTGAACTTCCACCGCTCTGCTGGAGAAGTCAAGATGTAAATCAAGCCATGGAAGAGGCTGACTTGCAGAATGTAAATGTGGTGTTGACGCTTGAAGATTTTTACCTCCTCAGGGAGGAGGGGTGTGTGTTTTTATCTTTCAGCTTGTGGGTGTGGAACTGAAAACTAATCAGATTATGCTACACGTGGCCTCGCCAGATGCTGACACTCAGGGACTCCCTTTCTTTGTACCGTGTACACCACCCACCAGTTTTTGTGTGTGTGTGTGTTTTTTTTTTCTGGTACCAAGGAGATCTGGTTACCAGATTTTCAACAGATGCTTTTATCACTCTCAAGTGGGTTAGCTATTTTCAGTCATCGCCCAGTTCTATCTTTTTTGGTTTTGCCTGAACAACAAGAAACACCGTGGGAGTCAGGTGTCTCCATAAAAGAGCCAAGGGAAGGCAGAAAGGTCATGAAAGTAAGAACCTGGGCTCTCACCTGCTGGGGACACATTTGCTGGGACATCTCAAGTAGAATGGAGGGTGAAGACCCAACATGAAACACCACCATGGTTTGTGTTTGCTCTATGGCATGAGTGTGATCTTGGAGAGTCACTCCATGGAGTGACTACAGCTGGAAAAGGCAAACAAAATAAAAATCCTTTGAACCTAGACTTTCTAGGTCTGGGTTTGACTTTGTATGGTCTGACTTTCTATGGCTCCGGGTTCAGTGCTGAGATTGAAAAAGAAGAAAATTTTAATGGAAAATGGACTTTCCTTCAGGCTAAGGGGTGGCAGAAAGAAGAATAATCACCTAGTTTAAAATCTATGAACTTACAGCCTGTGCACCCCAATCTTTCTCTGACTCCAGGAGAAGTATATCAGAGCCCAGGAACCCAAGTTTTGTTTATTCCCACTGTTCTCCAAAGGTGAAGTGCTTTAAAAAGGCAGAGAATGGGCACATTTCTTCCTACTAACATTCAATGTTTTTGAGACAAGCACTCTATGTCTCTTTCAACACTCGCACACTAGTGACATATTGCTGTGTACACAAGGAAGACAATTTCACACCACAAAAAAAAGATAGGTTACATATCCTCTGAATTTCATCACAAATTCTCCCTAAATTCTCTTTAGATGTCCGAACTGGAAGATAGTGATATGGGCTTGACTGTGAGTTCAGCTGCAGGTTTGTAAAGCTGAAGTCAACAGAGCCACATTTACGCCACGGTAAAGGAGTTGAGACCTGAGCCTAAGGCTTCTAAACAGCTGCTGTGCAGGGACTGATAATGCTGAGCATTCAGCACGAAGCAAAAATATTCAAATTTCAGACAATACATCATGGCAGCAAGATGTCACTCCAAAGCAGTGTCAATCAATGCACTGGAGGTAAAAATAAGAGCCATAAATCAGCAAAAGCCCAGAAGTTGCACGTCAGCTCTTTGCAAGGAAAAATCTCTGAAGTAAGTCACAAGGGTCCCTCTTGTGTCCCTAGTCATGGGACAAAGCGTCATCCCCAGCCTGGCTTCTCCCCACCCAGTCCTACTGAAAGCACCCAACCCAAAGTTCATGAAAAAAAACCCAAAACACAAAAGAGCCAAACAATTTTTACCCAGGAAAGGGAAAAGCTTGGAACCCTTCCAGTCTCTTGGGTAAAGACACAATTATGAGAAGAAAAATATAATCCACTCAAGAGACATAATTACATAATTAGGCCATAGGCTGTGCATAGGAAAGGTTCTTATAGTTCATAAAACAAGGAGCTACATAGGTGCAGTAACTGCAGTTAATTCACTCAACGGAGAAAAAAAAAAGATGTTTGTTTTTTAAATAGCTGAGGGCACCAGTTTGCATTAGACTGGAGAGCTCGTTCTCCCGACTGTACACAGAGCCCTATTAGCATCAACAGGAGTCACTTAGACGCAGGCAGAAAACAAGACCCGGTCTCTTTTTGTTCTGAAAAAAGACATTTTTTTTACCTAAAGTAGGTAAGGCTTGTACCTGAAACTACTGCAAAAAAATTGAAAATAAACAAAAGACAGAGGAACTATGCTGTGGATCGGTTCAGTTCCTACAAAACAGATCTAACACAGCCCATTGCCAAAATCCCACTGAGCTCCTCCCCCCTGACCCTTGCTCTCCCAGAGGTCTCCAGACTCCTGGTACAGCTCCAAAAGGGCCAGATCCAGCTCCCAGGGGCACCATTACGCTACCGTCTTCCCGGAGCTGTGGCTCCAACCCAGGGTGAGCAGAGGCAGGGGCAGGTTTGAACCTCAGCGTGGAGGTCAAGCCAACGGTGCACTGACTGGTGTCCATGGTCATCTCCCCACTGACTTACTGGGAGCAAAAGAAAAGTGTCGACTCTGCTCATCTCGCAGGCAGCCTGCCCAACATGGGATGAAGTCGGAGCTTCCAGTGGGTCAAAGGGAGGAAGGAGCAGGAATGGTGAGGGGAAACAATCCCACGGGTGTGTAACCTGTGTCTCTTCGTGGGAGGGACTCTAACTCAACCATTGCAAAGCCTTTGAGGATATAAAGTGCTATCAATGCTTTTTAAAATTCAGCTGGGGGCTGTGAAAAGCACGCATCCAGCTGAAAGACAGACCCAGAGGTCGGGGTTTTTCAGCAAACTGCAACAGCTGCAAAGGAGCCTCTCACTCTCAAAATTTCTCTAGAGAGGCAAAAATCTCCTCCAGCAGACCAGGGGCTGAGAGGGACATGTGGCAGAGGCTGAGCTGGCCAGGAAGTCTGCACAGGAAAAGTTGTGTTAAAGCAGCAAAACCAGAAGATTTAATGAATGAAGCCAAAAAGGTGCTTTGAGAAAAAGAAGGCACAGAGCAGGAAGGGGCTCAAGTGGGACTGCTTCTGCACTGGTTCCCTGCCACCCTTCAAGTCATCCCAGTGCTGCAGGATCCATGCTGGCCCCTGCTCTGCCCCGCTGCTGCAGGATGGCCTGGGCTCACCAGTAAAACACAGAATCATAGAATCACAGAATGGTTTGGGCTGGAAAGGACCTTCAAGATCATCCAGTTCCAACCCCCTGCCATGGGCAGGGACAACTCCCACTAGCCCAGGTTGCTCAAAGTCTCATCCAGCCTGGCCTTGAACCCCTCCAGGGATGGGGCATCCACAGCTTCTCTGGGCAACCTGGGCCACTGCCTCACCACCTTCACAGTGAAAAATTTCTTCCAAATATCTAATCTAAATCCACCCTCTTTCAGCATAAAACCATTACCCCTCATCCTGTCACTTCACACTCCTGTCAAGAGCCCCCCCATCTCTCCTGTAGCCCCCTTTCAGCACTGGAAGGCTGCTATAAGGACTCCCCGGATGAACTAGGTCTCCCCTTGCCGTAGTGTTTTGGTTTTTTTCTTTCTCTTTTCTTTTTGAAAAGCTTTTGAATTCTGACTTGGATCACAGTGCTTGTTGTGCAAGGCTGAGCAACACCCTGTCTGAACATCAGCACAAACCGGCCAGGTCGAGGAGGGAGCAGGTGAGATCCCCTTGCACCACGATGCTCTGCCTTCACCTTTATCCATCCTCCATGAACATAAAGGAATCTGTGTGCACGTGTGCCAGGAAACCAGCTAAACACTGCTGGCATAACTGCTCAGAGACATTAAAGACAACTCATATAAACAGAGACTGTCACGCAAGTCTCGGTCCCTGCCTTAATTCCCTTTGCATGCTGGTATCTGTTACGCTCTCCCCCTTCTCCTCCCCCTTTTTTTAACAGAAGGAGGGAAGAGGGAGTGCAAGGGCTGTCTCGCCAAAGCACAAGAGCTCCTCATCCTGACTTTATCATCCTCATCCTAACCCAGCGCTATCTTTGAAGAATAAGGTTTGCCCCCCTCAAAGGTAGTTATCCTATTAAGAGCCCGCCAACTTCTGTTGCTTGCTGCAGCAACAGGCAGTAAAGATCATAGCGAATGAAGGAGACAAGGAGTGGGGGGAGAGAAAAAAAAATCTCCTTGAACTGGCCTCCCTCCAGCTGGCAGGAGGGGATGGTTCTTCTTAATGCTTGCGAAACCTGATTACTTTGAAAGAACGAAAAAGGGGGGAGTGGGATGGGGGTGGTGATGTAAACACAGCCATTAAACCAGATTTAAGGCGCTTAGTTTAAATCTAGCCGAAGAGCTCTCCGATGCTGCGCTGCTCTGCTCTCTAGACATCCATAAGGTGCATTCACATTTTTGGTTTTGTTTCACACCCCCAAAACCAGGAGCGTATTGCAGGCTGACTGCTGTGGTTACAACGGGAATTCAGGCATGGAAGAAACAACAGTTAAGCAATAATGGATGGATGTGTGCGTGTTTGCACTGTATCTTTCAACAGATTGTTTTGCTGCATTAGAAGACTACTGTGTTTATATCCATGCAGCAGGCTTTAAGCAGATTGTTTAAACTTGATTAAAGTGGGATATTTCTAAAATAACCTTAGTAATAAAACTCAGATGGCTGAAGAAACCTGAAAACGTGGTTAAAAATAAAAAAAAGATGCCATTTCAATCTACACTGGTAGGGGTAACGTGATATAAACTCCGAAAGAAAACAGTCTTTACAAGTTCGACTTGAAGGATTATCTTGTGTATCAGCACCCTCTGTGGCAGAAGAGCATTTATCCACGTATCCACCCATGTTAATGCTGTTGCACAATTTACTACAGCCGTGATAGACAGATAATTGCTTTATCCACCCAAGCGTACTAAACGGAGTCTACTATGTTAATCCTTGTATTCTTATTGTCTGCGAATGCCAAGTAAGGGAGAGACGTAGCCCGAAAACCCTGCCTTCTCCTTCCAAAACTGTTGGAGTTTACTCACCCTCAGACCTGCTAAAGTGTTCTTATTGCATTCCACTCCCTCGCTTGCAGCGCCAAGTATTTTGAGTAGTATCAAGTTATTGTTACATAAAGGGCACCTACACTCAGGCTACGTGGAGGTAGAAGCTAGGATGCAGCAGCCTTCTAAAAAAAATAAAAATAAAAAAAAACAAACCACCACTCTCAAACATCTTTTCCTACTCAGTAAGTAAAACAGGCCAAGTGTTATTTGTTCCTGGGCATAACACCGAAAGCAGTTAACCTGTCCTAAAACTGGACGTCTATTCAGTTTGTGTGGAGTCTGTCCGACTGTGGAGAAATGTCATTCAGCTGCTGGCCCATCAGTGTTTTCCACTAAAACTTATAAAGATTTTTTATTTTAAATGTCAAAACCAGGCGTTGTATCCTTTAAAAGGTTTACAGATTCCTGGCGGCTCCAGGAACTTAGGTTTGTGGCATCAAATTTGTAATGACAGTTTGATGGATGTCTCCCTTTCTTCCTCCTGAAAGGTATAAAGAACTGGTGGTTTCCCCAGTCAAAATTACGCTTCACAGCCTTTTTGCTCTTATTTACACCTTTTTTTGCTGTTATTTACACACTCAAGTCTGTAAAAAAGTCTCATTCTGCTGGCAACGAGTGGGTTTATTGGAACAACTTTCACATTGCCGAAGGCGTTCGACTTCTGGGTAACCAGAGCACTTGGACAAGCACTTACACGATGCGCGAGTTTTGAAGACGGACAGCCTTAAGTGGCACATAAATGACACAGCTAGGCTTAAGAGAAGTAACTTCGGCCTGAAATCCTGCCAGCAATCCTGGAGGTGCCTAGCAGTCTTCATCCCCTTGTTATGCCCCACCTCTACCTGCCAACGCCAGCAGCGACATTTCTGTCCCAGGTGGAAGCTGGGGTGGATTAACCTCTGCTTTCAAGTTTTTGAGGGGAAGAAAGTGTCTTTTAAAGGCTAAAACATAGCTGTAGGGGATGCACGGAGGAGAGTTTGGTGTTTTGAGGTTGCCCACTCTCACTAGTGATAGTGAAATGGAAGGTATTACATGTCTTTGGCCGATTAATAGTTATTATTTTCTTGAAAAATCTGGATGATGCAAGACAAAGCAGGACTATAAAATCTTGAGATGACATCCAGTAGGGAGGAGTCCTCCAGAGAAAGGGGTCAGAATTCAAAACAATCTTAGCAAATTGGAGAAATGATATTTATCAAGTCACTAGAAAAATGGCACGCAGTAAAAGTTAAATGCCTTGTACTACACTTTGGAGCAAGAAATCAAATGCTCAAATGCACCCAAAGGACAAACCGATCAGCCAGCAGCACTACGGAGGAAGATCTGGAGGTAGCAGGGAGTTGCAAGCTGCAAGTGAGTCAACAATAGGATTCTGTCTTTTTTTTTTTTTTTTAAAAAAAAAAAACAAAGCAAATGCAGTTCTGGGAAAGATTAATGGTTATGTTACATAGAAGACATAGAAGGTAACTTTTACACTGTGCTCAGAAGTGGTGAGACATCAGCTGGATTCCTTTATCCAGTTTGGGACACCACCCTCTATGAAAGATACAGACAAATGAGAGAGAATCCAGAGCAACAGGAGCGATAAGAGATTTAGAAAGCATGACCTACATGGAAAAGTTGAAGGAAATGCATTTGTTTAGTCTAGGAAAGAGAAGAGCAGGAAAGGACATGATAAGAGTAAAACGCTTTCTAAAGAAAATGATAATCAATTGATCTCTGTGTCAGCTGAGAGCAGAACAAGAAAAAGCTGGCTTCAGTGGAGGTAGAGGAGATTTAAGAGATTAATGTACGATAGTAGCAAACTCCTTTTTAAGTATAAAAGAAAAAAACACAAAAAACAGACTTGGTAAGTAAGTAGAAGGCACAGTACTGGAGGATTTAAGAATTTGGACAGATGTCAGTGATGATCTAAGTATATATAATACTTCCTCTGAGGAAAAATGGACTAGGTCGCCTGAGGTTTCTCTTAGCCCTACTGTTCTAGGACTGAGTGATTGTCTGTGAGTGGTCAAGTCACGTACACAATATTTTTACCATGAGTACATCAAGTCAGGCAGCTCGTGCTAACTGTGGGCGAAGAGTTCAGCATCTCCAGCTGCCTTGAAAGGGCACAGCGAAACGCAGCCGTGTCTGCGTAGGTATTCCTGACCACAAACAACCCGAGTTTGGAAACGCTGGTCTTAACCCCTCTGTACCAGACTCTTCTATGGCTCTAACTTCAGAATAACTTGAATTTCTTAGCCTCACAGTGGATACTACAAGATTGATTTCACCATTAATTTAGCCAGCGTGACTCTTTTCCACTAGTTTTTGGGGGAGACACAATGAAGTAAAACTAGGATTTCACACCCAGAGCTCTGGAGTGTTCCTGCATCCCCAGGTGAAGGTCCAGAAGACCACTAACACATTATTAGTCCATAACTGGTTTCGGTTGTTGCTTCCTTATTTGTGTGTCTGCTGGTTACTCAAAGAGAGATGGTCCCATGCCTTGGCCATCCCCTTCTCCTAAAGCTATGTGCTCCTCTCCATGCCAGTATGGAGAACAAGGAACACCAAAACGACTTTTTTTTCCTTCTTGGGGAAAAAAAACACTAAGCCTGGAAGCAAATGTTTTGGACAATGTATGTCTTCTATGAGAGTGTAGGGAACTCCTCAACACAGTGAGAGATTATAAAATCTTGAAATTTTCCAACAAGACAGCCTCATTGTTTGCATTATTTGCTCCTGAAAGTGCTTCATTCATAACCATCTCCACTGGATTTTTTTTTCCTTTGATGGAAAAGAAAGCTACATTCTGCTGCGAGCTACACAAACACAAATCCCATCCTTGCTACAGAAACTCCAGCCCTACATACCTTCATCTGACATTAAAACCCCCAAGCCCTAAGGCTGACTGCCTCTATCCCGGCTGTTTAACATCATCATGCCCAAAACTCAGCAAAGCATCGCAAGAGCATGAGATGCAAGTCGTCGGTCAAAGTGAAGCCCATCCTTACAGGCTTTGCAAGTCACTAATTCAGTGCCTAAACTAGGTGTTTAGCCTGCTCGGGGGTGATGCCTCCTACTGAAAGCCCCAGGGGGGACAGAGGGAAGGGAGGTGAGTGACACAGCTGCATTTGGCTGTAAGGAATGTAGTATTTTTTTTAAAGGGTTCTGGCAGGGGGCTGACCTTTTTGCCGACAGTTGTAAAGTTTGTTTAGTAACAGGGAGCCTCCCGTGAACTTAAAAACAATAGGAAAACAGAGTCCTGGAGAATAAATCTCACCCCTTGCCCCGGTTGCCTGTGCGTTTGGCTACCAAAAGGTAACAAATCCCCAGGAATGCAGGCGGTGGGGGGGATGCGCCTCCAGGACGGAGCTGGAGGAGGGCCAACACAAGCAGCGGGCAATGCCATTCATGGCACGGCAACTGCGCTGGGGAACACCCGGGAACGCCTGGGAAAGGCTGGGGCTACCGCAGGGAAGGTGCCCCCTGCGACGGCTCCGGCTGCTTCTGCAGGGAGATCCTCAGGAGCTCATCTACAGAAACCCCAAATACATCCTCTACTGCTTCTAGCCGTATCGAATGTAGTAGAAAGTGGGCTCCTCAAGGCATGGCAGAGAAGGTCGATCTGAACAGGACTCGATTTTATTTCTAAATTCATGAGTTTCCCTTGCCCATACACCAGGGAGCTCAGAGGGCATCATTTTTTGGTCACTGGACAGGATGTAGCATATGAGATATTCTGTCTTATCACCAGTCCCTGAGCTGCACAATCCTCCCCCAAGTTCATTTTTTAAAGAAGATTATGGCTCACAGGCTTTGCTTTCACCCTGCTGTAACTACTCCATTATTTCAGTGCTAAACAGAAATCCACTTGGGTGTTACATTGTGGGTGCAATCCGCTGGAAAAAGGAAAATCAAAGAAACAGAAGCTGTAAATGCCTAGCTATAAAAATCACAAGTCATTCAAATGGGCAGCTGTGAACTTAATAGCTTTCAAAGCCATATATAAGCACATACATACATACAGCCCTACCTATATATGTGCTTCAAGCTTGGAAAGACGTTAGAACACGTTGGATCATCACTGGCACATGCTTCGAATAATCTATAACTATTTTATTATTATTTTGGTGAGTCATTAAGTTTGAATGCCTACTACAGTGCACCAGTGGAAAACATCTCTACAATGCAAGAGCGGCAGGGATATTTTATTCTGCTCTCTTAGAACAGGCAGAAATAACACTAAAGTACTTAAATTCTGGAAATACTCATCATCCCTCTGCTATTAATATCGTCTCACTAGCTCATTCTATTTAAAGCAAGTTTCTTTCTTTGGCTTTTATTTTGCGGGTGGCAAATCCTCATTTAATTCGCAGGATAAAAAAGTATGAACCTACAACTGGAAAAAATGGGATAGTACGGGGCCCAAGGCATCCGCCAGAACCATGAATAGAGGCTTTGCCACCGTCTTCAGTGAGAGACAGCCTGGCCCTGAAGTCTTTACAGCTTGCACAAACTTCAATTTTAGTATTTGTTTTGTTTTTAATGTCATATGACTCATTTTAAGGAATAATATAGTTGCTTCCACTGCAATGGTTACAGTTATGTGTCTGTAAGGCCAAAAATTGATCCCTTGGTTATGGAATTTTAGATACAAGCTTGTAGTCTACCTTTTAGTGCTGCCACTTGTTCGGGTTTTTTTTTTCCCCCATGGAGAAAACAAGGCGCACTCAAGCCACTGGCAGCATTTATTACAGAACAACACATACATATGAGGAGTTTCCTTTTTCTTTAAGCACAACCCTGATTTAATTCCATCAAAGAATGATGGAAAATAGAACGCAAAGTGCTCTTCCCCTTTTGTCCAAGAAAAGTAAAACAAGCAACGCTGGTGATGCTGAAGAAATTGGATATCTTTTAGTGGTGCATTGCCTTGGGTTTTTTACAAGTAAAACTCATCTGTCTTAACCAATTTAAATGAAGTAAGAAGGCAACAACAGAAGAAGATGGAAAACTTTTTCCAGCTTCAACACAAACTGTGAGGAAGTCAAGGCTTAAAAGTAAAAAGTTTTGGGTTTTAGGTTTGTTTTATTTTTAAGTCTACAGAGAGTTCAGCACTATGACAAAGGAAGAAATTTTGGTTTTAACTCTTCTTCAGGTAGGATGGATCATTCTTTGTCCTTTCATTCCAGCTTTCCACAGGGCCCATGGAATTATTCTCCTTTTGGCAGCACAAAAGGAGTTTGGCTGTCAGTCCCCATCGTTGACCAGTTCTAATGCACAAATGTTATTCCTCCCTTGACCAAAGACTCCATGTGCTAGCAATTCCCCTTCATCAAAGGACCAACACTAGACTTGGACTGAACCCCATTTCTAATTCCTGATGGATTTAGATGGCCAAACTTCTGCCAAGGGTGGTCTGCTGTCAAGAGCAGACCCACCATCATCTGGCAGCATTTCCAACAGGACACTGGTTATAAATCACGTTATCTTGTACACAGGAGGGAAAATACGCTCCTTTCTCGACATCGTGGATATTTCACTGCATCATTTCAACACAACATCTATCCGTGACACACACTCTCACCAGGCATGGTGGCAATTTTTTTCCTGCACATCACTCAGATTTGAGAGTGAAAAGCATTTTTTCCAGTTTGCTTTGCTTTGCTAAAGTTTCTTGACAGTATTTGAGAATGGCTGATATTACTGCTTGCTAATGTTTTAATAATGTTTCTTGCTTTCTTGTTCATTGGGTCATAAATCTTCACTAAAATCAATGGATGCACATTGGTGTAAAACTGATTTAAGAGACGACTGTGGCCACTGAATTTAAACTGAAAGTCAAGGCTCGCTCACTTGACAGTTAAGATAACCATACCTCTACCAAGCTCTGTGGTTTTTCACACCTTTGTATTTAGTGTTTGGATGTTCCCTTCTCTGCTTTCACAAAAACAGCTACAAGAAAAAATGGTCAAAGACCTTCTCCTGTAAGGACCAGCTCTCCCACCCGTGCGAGGCAGCGATGGGTACCCAGCTCCTGATGGCTGCTGGGAGTATCCTGAGCACACAGAGTTGGGCTCTGCCCACACCAACCCAGGCGTCATCCCACGGCCCCACAGCACAGCAGCATCAGCTGTGCCACTGCATTGCCAAAAGGCTGTCACATCCCCCAGCACATCGGACCAGGGTAACCCCACAGTCACTTGTAAAAGTGGCAGGAGACGACGTGCCAGGGAGAAGGATGAGGCGCACAGTAATTAAAACCCGTCCTTCAGATTTTAGTTTGCTGTGTGTGTGAGTTAAGTGGCCTCATTTAAAATGAGGTAACATCATTTTCCCTGGCTGTAGTTTCTAAAAGTACCATCGCTTATGCCAAAGCTAAGCGTAACTCATCATGATGGAGTTTCCCTGTCACGCACTTTTGGTATGTACACACGATGGTACATTCCTTCCATCTCTCCAGTGCCATTTATTGCTGCTTCAGTGCACTGGAAAGCAGGCTTACGTGTGTATGCAAACAAACAAACCAGAACCCTCACACATGCTAAAAATGACATTTTTGTGTCTGCTGACGAGGAAAAAGAAGGATTAATTATGCACAAACATAACAACTTTCTCTAACTCTGCCTGGAGATGTGAAAGAGAAGTGGCCCTGTAATCACGTCTCTTCTGAGAATACTGCCATATGGTTTTAACAGAGGTTTATTTCCTGAAGCAAGAGAGGACTGCAGATTCTCAATCCAACCAAAATAATTATGCAGACAATTTCACTCCATTACTTTCAGTGGAACCCAAGCTGTGTGGTCCTCACATGCTTGCTGACACCTTTAAAGAGACATTAAACCATTTTTACATAAAATTCCCTTAATGGGTGGGAGGTAGGATGAATTTCCTGGAAGATTAGCACCTGTCGCATTGCATAAGGCTCGCCTCCAACTGTGGCATTAATTGCCTTGGGTTGGTAGACAGCAAAACTCTGACTGAAGCCTCCAGAATACGGAGCAGCGAAGCATCAACTGTATCTTTGCAGAGGGAAACTTCTCCCCTTGCTGAGGTTTCCTGTACAATTATTTTACCTCCCACATTTGACCCCGAAATAGCACAGGACTTCAGTACAAATGGGTGCCCCATGTTATGTACAAGGAAATTGAAATATAGCCTTAAAGTTCAGCGTTGGGTTATGCTACGAACACAATGCGGAGACTTTGCTGAGAACTTTTTTTTCAGAGCCACCCTGGGCTGCCAATTCTTCCCTCAACTAGATAGATCGCAGTATAAAACTTCCAATCTTTCAATCAACAACGGGTAAAAATCCAGGCAAAAGGAAATCGCTTTGACTCGAAATAATAAAATGTGTATTAAAACATCACCTATCCAACTTTGAATGTAAACTACAGGAACCCTGTAAAAACAGGGATGTTAACCAAGACACACAATGACTAAAGGATATTTTAAAGGGCAAAGAGAGACCACCCTTAAAGCATGGAAATCTCCCTGTTGGACTAAAATGCAATCTGGCTTTTTTTTTNTTTTTTTTTTTTTTTTGGTAACTGTGTCTGATTGTAGTTACAGTAGCTAGTTTATGGAATGAGCAAACATACTACATTTCAGACTAGCAAATCCAATTAAATCAGAAGAGAAAGCATACACATAATTTCAGTGTGCCAGTCTGCCTATGGTGTCAGAAAAACATCATTCCCAGAAGCAGAGGGCTGAGGGAAGGGGAAGAAGGTCTGCCACAGAACTGGGGTTTTTTTTAAAATATAGACCACTAATTTCTTCAGATCAAAAAGGCAAATTTAAAGAAAAAAGTGATGGGGACTGTGAGATTAGGTCAGAAATCAGGTATGGACCAATAGCAAACCATGGGGTACAACCGAATGGTGCACAGGGTTGTTTTCTTGACGGTTTGCAAATGTTGGTGCAGCTTGAGGCTACTGACTGAGCACCTTCCTCCGCTGGGCATGGGAGCTCTGCAATGGTTAATGGCACACTCTGCATGTGTGTGGCCCGAGCGGTGAGGAAACCAGGCAGGAAACATGTTTCTAATCTTTTTCTAGTGGCAATTTCAACATTATGCTATAGATAAATTATGGTAATGTAAATAGTAAAATCCATTTCTCAGTTCTTCAGCTCAGCGTCTCCCACCACCTTGGCTTTCTGCTGTCGGGACTGGCGCAGGATGCTCTGCTGCGGGGCGGAGGTTTTGTGCTCAACTCCTGATTATGCTATATGCAAGGTACTCTCCTCTCTGTTTTCCCTCCCACGTTTTATCCCTTTGTGTTGTAAGATCCGGGGAATTTTTTCCCATTTCAAGTCTGGGGAGCATGGTATGGAAAAATCCCCCTCCCAGCTGTGCCGTCGATACATCTTACGACAAAGCAATTGCATCTCTGATAAAATAGTAGAAGTGTATCGACCATTATCAAAGCTGCCTGTACAATACAACCAAATAAGGTTGGTTTGTTAAGTCAACAGTACTTTCTCAGTCCCATGCCCAAGCAAAATGCTCTGAGTCTTTCAACACAGTGAAGAAATCCTGAAGACATTAACGACGGCATTGTCTTTCTGTGACACTAAAAAAAGCTACAAGCATATTTTTGTCCAAGCTGGATTTAACAATGCTCTCTCTCCCCCCCCCCCAAACCTTCTGTTTTCAAAACAAAACCTAAATTTCGGGCCAATGTTTCCTGTGGTGATCGTTGTGGTTAAACAATATTTGTGAGTTTTGCATGCTTGATAAGGTCTCTCGGCTCCGTAGCAGAAGAATTGCTTGGCAACTGAGGTGTGGCAAACGGAGACAGAGGTTAAACCCAGCAGAAATGGCCAGATCCAGTTCTCCGAGTTCATGGCAAACCTCCCACTTATTCAAGAGAAGTAAGATCTGGGCTGATACAGCTATTCCAGTTAGCCTTCGGGTTTGTGGGGAGAGGGGGCAGCAGATTTTTTTGTGTTATTCGACGAAACAGGAGGAAAATGCTCAAAAGGATGAGTGCTGGGGTTTGGCCAGCTGCACCTACTCTTCACGCTACACGCTACAAACATCTAAAGTGGATCTTGGGGGAATTACCCGTAGTGGCTTTGAGGTTTTAAATAAAGACCAAAAAAAAAAAAAAAAAAAAGACAGGAAAACTGCACTCAAGCACTGATTCACTCTATAAATGGATTTAACTTTCTGACAGTTGAACTGAAGGCAACCTGGTTTATATGCAACCCTGCTTTGAAACAATTGAGCCAAAATGTCACCTTCTTCCTTGAGAAGATTTTGGCTCTCCAAAAGTATCACACATTAATTTGGGAGTATTACGGGTCATGTATTTAACACACTTTTTCTCCCCAGTCTGACACAGACAAGTGAGTCCAAACCTGCACAGAGACCTGCTCAATAGGCAGGACCATGACTACGGAAGTCAACCTTAGTTTTGCAATAAAAACAAGCACCAGTGCTTTACAAATGACCAGCAGGAATTGTTGTCTTCACCAGTGAGTAACATCAGGTAATTCGGCGACTTTGCACAAAAGTTAGGAACTCAGCATTCATATAAAAATGTGCTAATCACATGAAGCGGCAGTGGAAACTCCCACGCGTACGGTTATAATGGCTGGCATTCATGGGCCAACAATAATGTGCTGGTGAAAGTACAATGAGATCTCTGACCACAAATGATAACAACCTTAGTTTTACGCCACGCCCTGAAGGCAAAACTTTGGGAGATGCCAGTGTTCCCTTGGTCTTTTCAGAAATGGCACAGCCTGTTGGTTCCTTATCTTGATGGGGATTTCCGCTCATCTTAGTTCTTTAAGATGGAAATTGTACACACTGGATGCCTGTCTACCTCACTACTCGATGCAGATTTGGACTCTTTTGTCCATGTCAGACTGGGGAGAAAGTGTTAAATACATGACTGTAGTACTCCCAAA
Source organism: Syrrhaptes paradoxus (assembly GCA_013400615.1). NCBI lineage: Eukaryota > Metazoa > Chordata > Aves > Pterocliformes > Pteroclidae > Syrrhaptes > Syrrhaptes paradoxus. The sequence goes on along the minus strand of VZTO01005244.1, from coordinate 67,478 downwards.
TTAATGGGTAACACCATTGGAGAGACAAAATTCTTCCAAAGAGGGAAAGGAGTCTACCGGCCGTGTGCTGAGACCTACAGGAAATTACCAACACTGAAAAAAGAACAATTTCATGGGACATCTCATCAATTAATCTCAAAATTATGGATTTGTTAGACATCATTCCCTTGCCATCAGCACTGCTCAGGTTCTAGAGCACTCTAGGTTATGCTGTCTCCCATGTCCCAGAAATAACTGCACTTAAATCACTGTTATTTATAAGATCACTCACAACATGCTGGCTGCTTCGCTTTTAATGAAGCAAGTAAGAAGGAAACAATTTATCAGCCAGCAGCTGAAATAAATAGTATTCACATGTTTCTTTCCCTGCCTTTTTCCATGTTTGATTCCTTACAAACCTAATCCATATTTTCTGTCCTCCCCTTTTTTATTTTCTGGCAGCTTCTTCCAGAAGAAGAAACAAACCGACAGAGACCAGTAAACATTTCCTCTTTGGTGTCTCCCACTCATCTTGTTTTTCCATCCTTCTCCTACCATTTGCTGTACGCAGTGGGTACATTTTGGGTGGTTTTCCCTCCTCTCATTCACTAACCTGTCATTGCTCTAGCTACAACCATTTAAGGCTACTATCTCAAATATTACAATTTTACTACTCATCTGCTCTGCTTCTCTGTGAACTGGCAAGCCTTGAGAGATGGTGGAGAAGTGACTTACTTCTTGGCAATACCAGGTTTTGTTTTCTTCCTGAGCTTTTCTATACCAGCACTTCAACAGACGGGAGATGTGCTAGACGGTAACACACAGAGGAACACACCTGATATCCCAAATTACTCCCATGTGTTCACTGTTGCTCACAAAAGACAAGGTTAGCAAATATGCGAGGCTCCATTTCAGAAATACTGATATGAACAGTGTGGAGAAGTGACAGAACAGTAAGCTATTAATTACAAAAGACAACAAAAAAAGGTCATTGCAATACCGTGAGCCGAAGTGAAACGGGATTTCACAGTGACTGCTCTTGTACCTTGCATTTAGAAACGCATCGAGCCAAACTTTTTACAAACTACTCAACATTACTGTCTATAATATAGAAATGAGTTGGCCAAAAAACTGGCAAAAAAAAAAAAAGTTTTTCTCATTAATGTCAGGCTGCAGAATTCCAGATTAAAACAGCCTAGAGGCTTTCTCCCATCTAATAGGTCTCAATTATTTTTTTTCCCCTGAGGGGAGAAATGACCAACTAGGTCTTGCAGAAGCAGGTTTATGGCTAGTACACTGTCAACATTTCCAGGAGAAGCCTCTTGTTTTCAGGGTTTTCTGACACTGTTGCAAAGCTCACTCAGACTAACATTTTTTTGCCTAACAAACTTCATAAAATTTTAAATAATGCTTTAAAAAATAAATGTTGCTTAGGCACTCAGCTCACAGGAACTGACTTTTTTGGAGATCTCTTTCCATTCCCAAAGCAGAAGCTGATCTCAGCAAGACGTTTAATTGAAACCTGGTCACTGTCCACTTTGCAGCCCTGGCTATTCATCACAAAGCTCCGACATGCCATCAGCATGGGGGGTAACCGAGCCCGACACAATCAAGTCTGTGTTCATGCAGCCTCTTCCGTTTGCCACTGTGCCTGCTGACGAGGTTATCATGCCTGACCTTTCTCTGGCATTAATCACTCATCTTCCACCGCAGCTACCAGCGATTTGGAGCAGGACTCTGCTAAGCCAACTGATTTTGACTGATGCTGATTCAGGGAGCACTGGAGAGTGGTGTCCTCCCCAGACAGCACAGCCATGGCTGGGAAGAGGATATCCAAGGAGCCCACAAGTCCCCCAGCCCTTGGGATTCCTCCTGCTAGAGGATGTGCAAGGCAGAGCAATGTGCCCTTCCATGGCATGGATTTCTTATCATGACAGTCTACAGGGCTCACAAACTTCCCAATTTCCCTGGAGACCTGCAAGGAGGATAAGACATTTACGGCAAATGCCTCCACCCTGACATTTCTGTCTTTCCTACTGTATCAGCTTCCCCCACTGGACCTGGCCATGAGAAATGCTGAATACAAAGACCAACCGAGCTCAGGAAGGAGCTGACCTAGCTTCTTCTCTTTTCCTCTCTTACAAAAATTGTACCTTAATCCACAGCAAAAAGATGGGAGCTTCCCCATGGACACGCATGTTGATGAGCATCCATGGACCACCCCTATTTACATATAATAAGAAACAAAAGTCATCAGGGACACTAAAAGGTTAGTACAGGGACAGACACAACTTGCAAGACCATTGCAGACACAGAGCAGAGGAACACCCAGAGGATTGCGAGTTAAGGAATTGGAAATCCAGTCTGTTCAAAGGGGCTGTAGAAAGGGGAAGAACCAAACTCACCACCTTCTCAAACCCCTTGTCTAAGGAGGGTTGTAACATGCTAAGGAAGAACGGATTAAGGATATGTTGCTATAATCCAGAGGTCCAAGTTTAGATAACTCACTCTGAACCGAAATGACTGAATGAGTTATCATTCCCACCAAAAGTCAAAAGCAATGTTAAGCTGCGACTTACTGAGCCAGGCTCACAGCACAGTATTGTTTTCTTGCACGGAGCTCATGATCGTGCTCGTTGCCTATGTCCTGGAGAAGTGTTGCAACTTCGCCCTACTCAGCAAGTAAAGGAGGCCACAGGGGATTTCAAAAGCAAATTTCTTAAATCAGCTCTTGGTTACTATATAGTAAATATTGTAGACTGTGGGAATTAGAGTTCAAGGTAAACAAATGCAAGGTATTTTTCCATATCCAGAATACCTGAAAAGTCAAGACTGGTAAAATTTAGGGTCTAAAATACCTGTCAAAGTTGCTCTAAAGAAGTGTCTCCCCAACCAGGCTGAGAAATAAAATAATTTCTCTTTTGAAGGAGTCCTTCAAAACAACACTAACATGTTGTTGTCTTGTGAGCAATAGTGCTTGTGGGGCTGAGAAAGGACAACAGGCAAACTATTTTAATGCAAGCTAAGAAACCCAGCTATGTTAACGGATTCAGCAACTAATTTTTAAAAGAGAATGCAAATGTTGATTTTAAAATTGGCTTGATCACTGCCAGTACAGGACCATACAGATACACACCCAACTCCCGGGGCAGAATGGGTCACCGTGTCCTGGACCTGGACGGTAACCATCTCCACATGTGCTCTCTGCCTGTGGCAACTGTGCAGCGATTCTACTTATCTTAAGCCTCTTTTATTGAGGGCTAAGCTAAATCAAATCAACTTACATTTATGCGGGGCCAAGAACACCTACCAGGCAGCTGCTGTGGCTCAGCTGACATGTGGAAACACAGACATACCCTGTAACTTGATCACGCGTCTAAGCCCTGAAATTTTCTCGGTGTAGACTCAACTGGAGGCTGAAATTAAGTGCAATTTCAGGTCTACCTTCTTTCAGACTGAAGTGGTGCACAGGTCTAGTGTTAACACTCCACAGTAGGGCAAATTCCATGCATACATACCAAAGCTATAATGATTCTGTAAGTTAAATATAAACAGTTTTGTTTGTGTTGAAATATTTGAACATCTGTCCACAGTGGTGGGAGCCCGAATAATAGAAGTACACTACTGCACAAGGATCAAGGGATGATAATGATGGAATGGAAAGCAAAAGCTCATGATAGGCTGTTTCATAAGCATGAAGCACTATTATGTATAAATATATGTGTATGTAAGCATATAGTGTAATAAAAGAAAATGCAAAAAACTCAATAAGCACCAATAAGAAAAATTTAAATGTTAAAAGTCTGTCTCATTGAATAAGTAAGGCTGTGGTTGGGAACACAGCAACAGATATTTATACTCAAGTCTTCAACATTTAACTCTCTTTGCAATGTAAAAACAACAAAAAACAATAATGCTCTCATGAAAATGCCAAAATCACAATACAGAAACTGCTCCTCCCCATAAGACAGAGTATTCATTATTATTTTAAATGTGCAGAGTCTAAAAAGCTATTAAAATATTTGAGCCTGGTGTGTATCCTTTTAATTTTGCACATACCTTGTTGTTCCATCAAGCACTTGGCATCAAAGCTTTTCTTTATGTGCAGGTGTGAAAGGTGTGTGCACAAATTAAGGAACTATCTTGCTAGCTATTCAGTCTGGAGGAGCACATGAAAGAACCTGATCATAACAACCCAAGGGATTCATTTTTTACGCTGAAGAAGGATTTCAGGCTCCAGAGCTGCTCCCGTCCCCTTTGCTCATCCAAGACTCACACTGACTTCTGCAGGATCTTTGCAGGAGTCCCCATGATAGAGAAACGTTCCCGTAATACAGAGGTAGATACAAACAGCCATGTCTGTCTTTTCCATTTGTAATTGTTGCCTAAAAATGTCAAGTATGTTTGGTGAGATTCATTTTCAAATGAGCTGCACATCCGGTCGGGTACAAGTGATCTGCTCAAATTTACATATTTTTCAGTTCAGATACGGAAATCGCCTTGCCCCCACGATGCGAGGTTTGACAAGGCCCACGTCCTCCCTGCAGCTCTGGATGGCTATGACTTCAGTCATATATTCTGGCCAGTAGTCTCAAGGCTGGGGTTAAACAAGCAGTTTGTTCTTCTCTTACATAAGCACCGAAAGACAATACTACATTCGAGCTCATAAAAATATTTTAATTGGTGATGATTTCCAGACAACTATGTCAAAATTAACTCCGAGCTGATGCCCACTTGCTTAAATTTCATTCATCTGGGTTCAAATTATTTGCTTAAAAGAAGAAACATTTCCTTTTATACACACTTCGGTTTCAACCTCCAAAACCATTGCTAGAAATTAGTCCTAACCACCCCGTCGGCTGCCTCAGAAACCAAGCTCAAATCCATCACTTTAATGACATCAATAACAAATACACAACTTTAAACCCTATTGTGAACAGTGGCATACCGAGGAGCATGTGTAGCTGTCATCTCGTTAGTCACTAGAAAAACACCAATGAAACCAAAAGAGCCTAACCATGACAAATTATTCAAGAGTTTAACCTGAGACATTAATGAGCGCTAAATAGCTTGTTTTCATGCTTGCTTAAGGAGATTTGTTTAAAATCCCACCAACCTCCCCTGAATGTCGCTTGGCAAAGCCGTTCATTCTTGTCAAGCTGGTTTTCCTATTCCAGCTAAAACAGCAGGTTGCAAATGTTTGGTTAAGGATGCCTGCCTTCCCCACCCCTCAACACACACACGCACACGGAGGCAACCACACCGACTGCAAAGCTTCCTCCCCTCGGCTGCACGAAAGTGGCCGATTCACTCCTCATAGGCAGAAAACGAATGGTTGATAAAGCATATGCATTGCCACCATTCAGTAAGCAGTGGTATAAAAGAAATGCGGAAAGAATATCTATCCATCCAGGAGTTTCATCTTTTCAGACTTTCTGTTTTGTCTGGTTTTCGTCTCTCCGGGCTGTACTAGTGTAAAGCTCCTAAGCCGGGACTAGAGGAGCCTGGTACTTGCCATTCCCTGAAAGCAGCACCAGGTATTTAACTCTCATTAAGGGCTGATTTAATGAGACACTCCCTCCTACGAGCCACCTTTACCTCCTATAATGCCTTCAAAGAGTTGAAGGAATTGGGGTCTGGAACAACTACGAATAAATACTACAGCTCCAAATACAGAGCAGCAATACATGGAGCTCAAAGCTAACAGGACGGAAACAAAAAAGCCTGCTCCTTCCCATCTTGAGGGTGGACTAATGTAAAATACAACAGAAAAAAAAGTATAAAATAAAGTATAACATAAAATAAAAATGTTTCCATTTATCAAAGGAAACTGAGACCTTCTGACTCATACTGGGATATACCTTAGACAAAAACATGCTTTAGAAACATAACTCTGGTAAACAAACACCTTTATTTTCAGTACCTTCATCTATTCATGTCATCCCTGGAGTAGGGTAGTGCCACTATCCATACTTTACACAAGGGGAACTGAGGCTGAGGGAAAGAGGTACCCAATTTCCACTGGTACCAATACGTTTGGGCATCTTCTTAGAGGGATTTTCAAATGCATGAACATCATACAGATGCCAGAGGCAAATGACAGATCTGGAACAGCCACATTCAAATCCATCAACCACTGAACCATCCTCCTACATCCCTGCCTTACTCATCTGGCCACAGAGAGCTGGTCTTCAAAACTTCCTGACACGAGAATTAAAGAAAGAAGAAAAAAAAAAGGCATAGGGTAGGAGTGTTTTGCTCTCTTTAAAAATAAACATTTCTTCTAACAGACAGCCTTTATGCTGACGTTCCAGATATGCTAACACTGCTTTTTGCTACATACTGTCTAAATCTTCCTTCAAACAAGACATGAGCAGGCTTCCAAAACAGAAGCACTCTCAGATGCACTCAAAAAAACTGCATTGTGCTCCAATGTAAAACAATTCTTCAGTCCATATGGGAGATCTCAAGCATTTGCTGAGTCTGGCTTTACTTTTAATGGAATTTATGTTGGAAAAACCATTTTATTTTGACCAGATTGGTTTTTATGCCAAAACTTTATCTTTTTTTAAATTTTGGGCCAAATTTCACTTGTCAGTATCCTCTTTGAAGAAATGACCAAGAAGATGCAAATGCTCCATGTTGCGTGTGAGCCCTAAAATGTAATCTCTCCCCAAACTCATGTCCTTATAAAAATGTGAAGCCTTCTCATAACTTTAAGTCGTTCTGCATACTGAATGTAAATTAAGTGAGGGGTTTTGGAATTTTTTTAATAACTCGTAAAGTTGGAAAGTTTTCAGCGTGGATCCTGGAACCGAAGCTCAGGGCACACTGAACTAATTTCAAAATGTAAATGTAAAAAGATACGACCCATCAGCGGCAAATTAAAGAGTGGAACGTAAACGGTTTTCAGAGCACGCTGCCCTCCGCCACTGCCTGCTTCCGCAGCGCGGCTACTTCGGGGTCAACGTTTTCTGGCAGCACGAGACAATAAAAAAGGCATCCACTCGCCGCGCGTGGTGAAGCTACTGTGCCTGACATCAGAGGCCCACAGAGGTGACTGAACCCTGGCTCCCAGCTGCATCAATCCCTATTTTAATCACCCTCCTGACAACACTGCTCTTCCAGCTCACAAGCTGCTTGGCTCCCACAGATGGGAACACCGTGACAATAAAAGCTTCAACAAAGTTGTAGCAGTGAGAGGAATAAAGCTGTCTCTGAAGGTGCCTTTTGCCCAGCACTGCAATCTGTCTCCAAAAATGGTTGTTTTAACTTAAAAACTCACGCAGCAGACTGCTTATCCCTGCACCCCATTCCAGTGAATGGCTGAACGTGCTCCCTGCAGCCCCATTTCTTGAGGCAGCTTCAAATAAGAACATATGTGTTTCGCACAGAAGGAGGGAATGATCTCTATGAGGAGCAGATCTCAAGTATAACTTGCAACGCTGCCTGCTTCTGATCAGCTCCTCACTTACAAACCTGTTAAAACAACTCTCCTCTCCGGTTTTAAACGGGCCCAACATCTTCAGCAGCTCTGAGTCACGTAAAGGAGGAGAATGCAAACATGACTAAGTGTTTTTTCACTGGCTGGGATCAGTGTCTAAACCACCACAGACTGTGCCTCTGGATGCCTCTGGACAGGCTGAGAGAGTTGGGGTTGTTCAGCCTGGAGAAGAGAAGGCTCCGGGGAGACCTTAGAGCAGCTTCCAGTGCTGAAAGGGGGCTACAGGNTGTGATTCCATCATTCCACGCACTTACCACCCAGGTCTCCCTGCCTTATTTTTGCAGAAGGACTGGTCATTTGCCCAGAATTTCACACAGCTCTGCACCCTGCCCAGAAAGCTCTCAGGATCCCCTAGTGCCCTTCTCCACCCTCACCGACACCAGCTGGACCTCCGCCATGAGGCAGGGTCCGAATTTTGCCCACCCTGAGGCCCAGATGGTGCCTGGACGCAGGCTGTGGCGGCCTCTCACCTGAGCTGAAGGGGCTGTGCTGGGAGCTATTTAGGGCAGAGTTTGGGGTTTTTTTTACAACGTTAATTTCCTGTGGTTGTTGTTCTTAAACACAAGGGGGTTTCTGCCTAAAAATACTCCTTTTCAGAAGCACCATTGCCCACACTGGCTCTCTGAGAACCACAAAAGGGTGCCGGAGGTGCAGGAGCATTTGCAGCGAGCCGGCCTGGCTCCGCACCCTGGGCACGCCGGAGGAGTCACGGCCGACAGCCCAAACCTCTCCTGTCTCTCACTCCGTGTGTGTTACAGCCTGCAACGCCCGTGAGACCGTGCCAATTCAGGTGAAGTGTACGCACACCAAATTACCCCTCAGAAGAGGCTCAGGGTGGAGGAGGAGAATCCTGCCAAACACCAGCGCCCGGAGGCACGCTGCCTTCTAACCTGCAACGCCTCCAGAGGCCCTGCAGGCTGAGCCGGCCCTTGTTTCAGCTTTTACAAGGGTTGTTCTCTTCTCCAACGCGTCCCTGGCACGTAGGAGTCACATTGGGCTCTCCTGTGCTGCTGGAGATGGCACCTTGCTCATCGGCTGTTGGTCACCAGCCCAAGACCGGACCGGTTGAAGTCAACACAAGAGCTGCTGCAGCCCACGAGGAGATCCTGCCAACTGCCAAGTTCATTTTCTATGCAGAATTTCCACTGAAAGCTAATGACTTCTTTTTCAGTGCTAATTAATACCACAGTAGATTAAATATGTTAGAGGTGGGGCTGGTAGGACTGCCTATCGTTAAAGTTGCCCAAGATTTCCCATTATAAAACCCCATTTTCAGTTGTTTGCAGCTTTACCGAACTTTGAATGTTTGCATTCCCTTTTTTCTTGCATGAGTAAAGAACACATTTCTTCAATTTCAACTAAAATGGCTCAGACATTCCTGGAAATGTCTTAGCTCAGGGAAAATGTAGAGCCTTGAAAAACATTTTTGTCAATCTTTTCTTGAAGGATCTTTTTTGTCACTGTATTTTGGAGTGGAGATTTCAAACTTGGCTCAGTAGGTGGGCTTTTTTTTTTTTCTGAATCATCATGGTAATCCATCCAGATTTGGTAAAATTATAAAACTTTGAAAAATAAAATTTCAAAGAACAGAAATTCCTTTAGATTTTATCAGCTAAGAGCTTTGATCACAGCTTGGCAAAGGTAGCTGACTCCTGGTCCGCAGACTTCATGCTCCTGCCACACACTTTTTTGTTGTGACAATAGTTAAATTGCTTAAATCAAAGTGTTCACAGATCATATTCACTGTGTGTTCGTGTTTTTCCTAGTGCCTGGTATGAAACCTTCAGATTTATTCTTCAGAAGCACTGATCATCCATCACTAACTCAACCTGAGAGTGGCATTTTGAACACATAAAGCACTATATATTGTTAAATCTCTAAAAAATAAGAGTAAGTGAGCATGCTCCATCCTACAGGACACTGCTGTCCTATGGATAAACCAGCATGCTCTTACAGTGAAGGACTGTTTTGTCACACACACACAAGAGGTATGAATTAAAGTTGGACTGATAACCGTAATCCTGAGTGCTCAGCCATGGACTTTTCCTACTGTAATTTTTATCTGTAGCATATGCATAAATTAAGACTTAGAGCTAGAGGCATCTTCCCTTTAATGAAAAATGATCTATTTCTTTTATGTCAACAAGTTGTTATTTATCTGAAGTGTAAGTATCCCCTTGTCACAAACCTTAAATCTACTGTTTATTCCCTTTTACACCAAGTCACCAGAGAAAAACACTTCTCATTTTAATTCTTCTCATTTTAATTCATGCATGGCATGTATATAGTTAGTGAGACGTTCACTTTCCATCCCACACAGAAGTAAACATGCTTCCCAGAAAGCTTCCTTCATCTTTGAGCTGGGTCTACACAACAGGCACTGTTATCTGGCTTTTCCAAGCATCGAGCCCTCACTACTCTCTCCTGCTTGTGAATAATACAGACTATCTCTACAAGCCAACTACAATCAGGTATCTCTCTTGCTGCTATCTTTCAGGAATAGCCAATATAAGAAGAGTGAAACTAGTAACACAGACGCTAAGTCTGCATACATGCAAAGCACAAACACTACCTACGTAACGAGTCTGAGTATCCTTCATGTGCTGTAACTCTGCTGTCCTAATTCTCAGGGCTGCTTATGACTGTGTGTCCTACCGCAGGCAACAAATACTGCTGCGTGAGACTTCTCCACGGCACTAATAAGCATAGCCGGGGTTCACTCTTCCAAAGCAAGAGAGAAAGGCTAATTAAACTGTCTGACGTTGCTGTGAAGCTGATGAGGATCACGTCTAAAAGCTAGACTACTGCTGAGCTGTAGGGGCCACAGCCTTTGGGAGAGGAACAGTAACAAGCACATCAGCATGAGGAAAGACATTTTAAAGCAGGATGAACATTTCTGCATCGAGTGCCTGAGAGTTTCAACCAAGCAGGCACGGAAGAGGAAAACATAAAAGATCACACAGTGGTTATTTATGTCTAACGAGAAGGGGATCACCAACATCTTTAACAAACTTCAGAGAGCAGCCCTTCAATGGGGCTTTTGAAAAACTAGGCACTAAGGTCCCCTTTAAAAAGGTTTAAAGAACAATAAAAAGGAATGTAAAGAAGCATTTCAAAGCCATGTGCTGCTGCAGTTGCTGGTAAGCCAGGTAGCTTGTTTAACGCCAACACGGATATCAGTCCTGTGGTCCACGCTGCTCAACCTTCCCTATGCAGTCAGTTCACCACCGCTCACCTCCAGAGAGCTACACACTGACACTTACAGATACTTAGGGTGGAATAAACCAGCTTCAGCACATGCATAAATCTCTCTCTTGACCGCAACAGGCCAGAGATGACTGTCTGAGACACCGTACGCAGCTTTTAGACAACTACAGTTAAGGAGAGTCACTCCACCCTGCGTCTCTCTGAAAATTTTAGCCATACGTGCTTTTACAAAAAGGATTTTCATTTTGACTGCTTAGCTGATGAATTAAAACACTGAATAATGTACACTCACAGCTCTGTTGCCGAGTTCTCTTCTGTAGTCAGCACTTCTGTCTACAGAGGTGGTAATTTTATTATAGTGCTGGTTTGTACACAATTGTTCAAAGACATCAAAAAACACCAAAGTGAGACTGGACCCATAACCCAGATCACCAAAACCAATGAGTGCCCAGTGTGAAAGCAAAAAGTACGTTCCACAAATCTAGAGTTTATAGTGATGAGAGCCAAGGAATGAAAAATTACATTATTCTTAATTTAGCTGGCATCCTAGAAACCTGGAACCAACTCTTATCACACTTCATATGTCTACAGCGCTTGATAAATTCACTAGATAAATTGAATTAATTGAGGTATATTGTTGTCTAAGAATCTGAGTCCTTGATTATGTATGCACACATATGGAAAAAAAAAAAAAGGTATTCCATGTAGAATACCCTCTGTACTCCTAACCAGAGGTTTGTACCACGCAGCAACTGTGTATTGTATTTCTAGGTCTCTATTGTTTTCTGGCTTCTATAGCACTGAGAAATACAGGTCATCCAAACTTCCAAAATACAACAAATAATTGTGAGTACCACCCATTTTTGATGGCTAACCTCTGGATTTCTGTTCCCTTTTCACACAACCAGTTAAAACCGGGTTTCTTCAGCAAGCTTAATCTAAGATTTACCATATGTAATTGAACACACCGCACATCAGTGCCTGCAAGTGCCAGCTCCTTTCCAAGAAGACGCTGCACCAATGTGAAACTGGTGTACAGAATTGCCTACCTGTCTCATGACACGTGAAGTGACACTCTGGAATATAATGAGCTAGGACGTTGTTTCTAGCAAATTAAACTACAAACGCAAGAGCCAGACTCATCCATTCCTTCCACAGCGACTTCTGTGGTGCTTGTGGAGGTGATGATTTCCCCGTTGAGCTCTAAGAGCAATGAAACAAAACACCATCAAATGCCTCTGACTGCACATGATATTTAAGACTGTGTCTACTACTGCAAGAATGCAAGACTGAGAAAGTGCATGAAGATTTAAGGAAGCAGACAACTAATAGGCATTACTCACACGGATTACAGACAGGCAAGAAGAAGATTCTACAGTTGTAAGCACCCTGATTAAGACCTGCTCGGCATCCTGAATTTAAATTAGGAGGGCTACTAAAGAAGCAGGGTATTAGAAAGTGGGAGTAAAGTTCACAAAAGGCATGTATAAGAGTTTGAAGAGTGATGGAAGCAAAAAATATTTATGCCGGCAATAATCAGGTAAAAGGGTTTGCCTTCCCACGCTGCGGGAAAGATTACATCTCAGAACCAAAGGAGAATGGCCAGCATGTTAAGTTTGGATAAGGAAGGAATAATTAATATGTTCTGATGTGAAGCAAGAACATTGAAAACATAGAGTATTTCACAGAGCTAGGAAAATCTTCGAATGCATTCCCCAATATTCTTCACCCATAGGTCATACCTATCAAGTGTATTATCCCCTTTATATTGTTTCTTATGCAACTGCACTATTTTAATTAGACTGAGAATCTTATTGAATTCTACGCCTACAGCTAAATAACCTGAGTTTTAATCTCAGCAGCTCACACAAGCCAAGCTGAGTAGGACCTGAGCAGTACTTGACTACCGAAATCCTGCATGAGGTGATAATGACGCCTTAGTCGACAGCATCATTTTTTAAGGTATGTCTCTATTGCACTCATTATGACAGCTGTACAGACACTTCAAAGCCAGCTTTAAACAATTCCTTACATTGTCAGACTGTTAACAGTTCAACTGAAGACAAAGCATTCACCCAAGAAGCCGGGCAAACAGCTGGTTAACCCATGCTGAGCTCCACGTGTCTGTGACTGTACGGCTATCACCACCTGAGCTACCTGCTTTAAAGCTCACTCACGCTGTCTGACCTTCATAGCAGTCATGAGGTACACCTTAGGACTTTAATACCTCATCATCTCATCTGCTTTCAGTCATTTCAAAACAGGGTGCCTAGTCTAGGCTAGTCATCTAGCCTCCATTTATAATCAGTGGAAAAGGACGGATAGCTCTAGAGGTCAGCTCTTTGCACTCTTAAGATAGGCGTTGAGACAGGTGGGATGAATCACACTCCACAAGTGCCTGTGCCTCTTCATTCACCTCAGAGGAAACCTACCCTACACGTCTAATTTCTGGAGAGCTGAAAGCCACCTCAGTCAACAGTGAGCCACTATTCTGCTGACTAAGCTGGTCTCCTGTAGATGAGATATGCAATGGGGGTTCTCAGAAAACATACGCATAAGGAACCCAGTTCTTCACAAGGGTAAGGTTTCCGGTGTCCCAAACATCCTGCAGCATGAGATCATTGCTAAGTTTCTTCCCCTGAAGTTTCAATTAAGTATGATATTCTTCCTCATTTCCTCTTCTGCATTCCTTGTCTGGTCAAATCAGCATCTGTGTTTCACGTCTGGGATGACCATGCTTCAGTGGAGAATGAAGTTAACAAGAAGAATAAAAATAAACTTCATACAAAATTTATAGAGAAATTTGGGATTGCCAGCAAGGAACAACTATGTAAGTACTCTACTTAGGCTACTTTGATGCAGTGTCTCCCAAACCTATCTGCCCTGTTCCCTACTTCCCAACCCACTTTGGAAAGTGAAGGTGCAGCATTGAAGTGTGAGGAAAAAAATGCTGATGCCAGTAGCAACAAGCTGAATGCATTTCAAAAGTGAAGATGTACAAGAGTTCTCTTGGGAAGAAAGTATGGAACAAAATGGTCTGGGAAAGCTACTCTAATGCCTTTTCTAATGCCATCTTTCTCCACAGGATTAGAGTCAGAGACTTATAAAAATGGCTTTCACTTTTCCTTTTGGCATAGTTGTGCCATATGGAGATACAGAATGAACTCACTGCCACCACTGACTTCATTTGTTTAGTTATAACCCCTTTTCCCATCTGTATTTTTAATGGAGGCTGTAAGCTACTCAGGGCAAAACTCTCTTAGCACACAACTGAGCAGCGCAACTATCCAGAGGGGCCATGATTTTATTTGTGGCTTAGAGAGATATTTTGAATAGAAACAGCAATAGCTGCAATATCAAAAAACCACCAAAACATGCCAAATGTACAAGGAACAGCCTGTTTGGAAGCAGCTTTCCCTCTACAATGGGATGGAAACAACCTGTTCTTTTCACAAATACAAACCGAGACGGCATTAGTATTGGTGAGGACATCTTGGGAATGGTTTTATGCTGAGACTTGCCCATTTGTTTTACATCATCTTCTAAAGGTCTTTTCCCTCTCACTGTAACAGTGAATACATTGTCACTTTGTCACCTCCCTGGGCAGCAATGTCTTCCTATGGAGAGAGCCATCCAGTGCCACATAGATTATTGAGATTTCAGAACTGCAGTGTAAGAATTCAAACCGAGTAGGTTTTGCCTTCATCTTGCCCTACACACTACACCAGCAGATAAAAGTTATGATCACTGGAAAAGAAATTATTTTTACTATCATAGTCTGTGCCTCAGACAATGAGCTTTTCCACACCAGCCCTTCTCTTTCTGCAGTGGAAAAAAAAAAAAAAAAAAAAGAGTTGACTGGTCCTTGGGATGCAGCTACCACCCCCAACAGCCTCCTGGTCACCTTGTTCCAGAGGCACGCGTCGGGGTAACTGTAAGAAGCCCTGCTCTGTGGGTTACACACCCATCTCAAACGTAAACCTAAACCACTGGTATATATGATGTCTGCCACCTTGGACGAGGAACACTTGAATCATCCCACCAGTTTCTTACAGCCCCAGGAACGCTCAGGAGCTCCACCAGTCCCCAGCTTAGTACGGTTTTGTGAAATTACATATTTGCAAAAATAAACCAGCAGCAAATGTTAGTGAGTGAAACTATGATGTCTTGCTTTTCATACTGGAAAAAGGACCTGGCGTTGAAACACTGAGATCACAAACACCGCAACTCCTTACTGGGGACCTGAGCCCAGGAGGTCAGGTCTCAGGGCTGCATGTGGACTGTGCACAAACACGCTAACAATAGTCACAGAAAATAATCTAAACTCCACAGCATAGCCACGCTGAACACTTCTTTGGCTGTATAATCACATTTTGCCTCATTTCTTACAAAGGGGCATTATAATGCAAACATTAAGCTTTACAAAGTCATTTAAAGCAACTCACAAACCACCAGACCGCCCACTCTGCCTTCCTCTGCTCCCACTTACGCTGGGAGAAATCCGGAATAACCCAGCGCATCTCAGTAGAGATTTGTCACTCTGAAAGACACCAGCACGAATCACAGATTTTCTAACTTGGGTTTGGATGAAAACCCAGGACCGCTTCATCGTATCTCAGGGTATTCAGCATCAACTTTAATTAAAACCCCCCTTGCTGTGCCAAAACGCACGGCGATGCAAACCTCCTTGTTCAGCGTCTGCAACCCATTGCTTGAAAAAACCATGATGCTACATTTACAATCTGAGGTAGACGCACAAATTAGGACCTGCCTGTAAAAATTTCCTCTTCTTCTGCAAACTCTCTCTCTCTCTGCACTGCCCCAACTTACCACAGCGCAAAAAAAAAAAACCCACAGTCAAATCAATAGATTCTTGGGAAGGAAGGGGGCTGGCAGAGTGGTTTTTGAAGGCAAGCCAGTGAATATTCGAACCAGGGGACACGCAGGGTGTTTTAACTGCTGTGATAATTCTGCATAAAGAGATGTAAGGCTCTAGCTCCTTGCTGTAGCATGCCATGTGTCCCTGAATAAAATTACTGCCATGCAGGCTGTTAGCAGAGGAATGCGTAAACAGACAATGTATCCTTGCATCAGTTCCACAAAATGTTGCACAACACAAATGCCTCTCGATGTGTCATTTCCTGCTTGGCCACCAGCCCAGCTCCTGACAGGCAGTCAACAAAAAAAAGAAAAAA